>JACGAQ010001909.1:0-49563 GCA_014119065.1 Orius insidiosus
TAGGGTATCAAATTAGTTTTAAGGGTATTAAGCCGAACCCTGTAAATGTGGACACGATTAATACGTATCCTATTCCAACGAATATTTTTGAAGTTCAACGATTCATTGGGTTGACGTCGTACTTTAGGCGTTTCATTCCGAATTTTTCAGTTGTTGCGGCTCCTTTGTACAACCTACTCAAGAAAAACGCTACATTCACGTTTCAGAATCTGGAAATAGCATCGTTTGAAGCACTTAAATCAAGTTTGGTTTCGATGCCTCTGCTCGCAATTTTTTCTCCTTTATTGGATACTGAAGTTCACTGTGATGCTAGTTCCCAGGGTTTCGGGTCTATTTTGTTTCAGCGACAAAAAATCGATAATAGCATCCCGTTTTTACTTTAGCAAGCGCACAACTGCAACTGAATCCAAGTACCATAGTTTTGAGCTCGAAACCCTTGCCATTAAGTATTCTTTGGAGCGTTTTAGGGTCTATTTGCATGGTATTAAATTTAAAATTGTCACTGACTGTAATGCATTGGCGTTGACATTTGAGAAGAAGATATCAATCCGAGAATTGCTCGTTGGGTGCTATTTTCCAGGAGTTTGATTTCGAGCTTGAACATAGGCTGGAGAAAGGATGAGACATGTCGATGCACTCAGCCGCAGTATAATGCTAGTGGGATGAGTTGGAGGATGCTTTGGTTGCTGGGCAGAATGTAGACCCTGAGATTGTAGCCATTCGTGATTCCCTGGAAAGACAGGAGCACCCTTTTTATGAGCTACGGAATGGGTTGGTTTACAGAAAGGTTGCTCGCAACCAATTGCGGTTTTTTGTCCCGGTTAATTTGCGTGAAACCATTGTTCGCTCTTATCATGAAAACCTTGCTCACCTCGGGGTTGATAAAACTTGTGACATCGTTTCCAGACTTTATTGGTTTCCTCGGATGAGGCTATTGCTGAAAGTTATTCATAACTGTTTAAAATGCATTTTTTATTCGCCTCCCACGGGAAGAAGGAAGGATTTTTGCACCCTATACCAAAGGGGATTTGCCATTCGTGACCTTGCACATTGACCATTACGGCCCTTTAGCAACCACTGCTCGGAAACAAAAATATATTTTCGTGGTTGTCGATGCGTTTACGAAATTTGTGCGGCTTTATTCTTGCAAAGCTACGACAAGTAGTGAGGTGATTGGCCATTTGCTAAGCTATTTTCGCTCGTATAGTACTCCCAAGCAGTTTAATAGCTGATAGAGGACTTGCTTTACGTCCGGCGAGTTTCGGGATTTTGTTTCAAGTAATCACATTAAATTGACGTTAAATGCGACGGCTACTCCGAGGGCCAACGGACAGGTGGAACGCGTGAACCGCTGTTTAACGCCTATGTTAGGAAAGCTTAATGGTGACAACGATTGGGACTTGATTTTACCTAGGGTGGAGTATGCTTTGAACAACTCTGTGCATGCCTCGCTGGGGGATACTCCAAGTAGAATTTTGTTTGGGATCCACCAAACTGGGCTGACTTTTAACGATTCTTTGAGTCCGGTTGTCGAAATCTTATCTGAAGGCTCGGATGTACGGGATTTTCAATCTATTAGAGCTAGAGCTCATGAAACATAGAAAGCAGTCAGGTGTATAATAAGCAGTTTGATAGCAAACGGAAGGGTGTTCATGCTTATAGTGTTGGGGATTTGGTAGTGATAACTAATACTGATACGACTGTCGGTACTAGCAAGAAGTTACTACCGAAATTTAAGGGGCCGTATCAGATCAAAAAATATTGCCTAATGATAGGTATGTGGTTACTGATTTAGACAATTTGCAAGTAGGGCGTACACCCTACTCTGGAATCGTGTCCCCAGGTCACATGAAGCCTTATGCATCCTTGTGAGAAATGGTTCTGTTGTTCTCTTATTTAAACTTGTAAATTTTTGTTGTTTTTCTCCTCAATTTCGATCAAATGTGGTATTTTTATTTTTATTTTTTAGGATACGGACGTTGTTTTGACCGAACGCTAACCTCTCATGTACAAAAAAAAAAAAAAAAAAAAAATTGTATTGTGTTCTGCTTCTTATGTTTTTATTTATTTATTTTTATTCGATTTTTTTTTCTTCTCTTTTTCAGTATTAATATATAAATTGATTATATTTAAATTTATTTAAATTTTTGGTTGTTGTTCGTTCGTGAACATTCAAATTGAATTGTACCTACTCTAATTCAATCAGTATTGTAATTTTGGTATTTGTATTATTTTTGTTTATTGTTACCTATATTTTTGAATTGAGGGCAATTCCTGCGTCAGGCTGGCCGAATTGTAAGGTTGGTATACCTGGTCAGAGGAAGGCTCCAGTAGGTTTATGTTTATGCCTCAAGAGAAGTTGGTTTCAGTTATGTTAACTTCTTGTGTGTTTTTTATGATTAAACTATACTTTATGACTTATTTTATTGTTTCTATTAATCATTCGGCTATTACAATTTTTTTATCCAAAAATTATATCTACAAAAAGTGGCTTCTGCTGTAGTTTGGACAGTTTATACAGGCTGCTGGTGGTCTTTTTGTGGGGCAGAAAACGGTTTTCATACCAGAGTAACCGAAAATGTCTATGCGTCGGCAAAATTAGACTAGAGGGCATTATTTAGCCTTCTCGACTTCGAAAAAATTAGCTACGAAATCAAGGAAAAAATGGGTGTACTGATATCTATAATAGTTGGAAGTAATGACTATAAAAAATTTTTAATTGTTACTCAAAATATGTTACATTTTTTAATAAAAGCACATGGCTTTGGTTTTAAGTTGGAAGATCGTTCGCTCGGCCCCGACCGTTCAGAGGACATTTCGGTTGGCTGGCCGTTTCCCCCACTGCGTATTTCAACCCCGTCTGCAGACCCAATCAGAACGAAACCCCACCCGGGAATCAGTGGGGAATCACTCCGCCCAACCAAGCCGAGGCCGCCTCGACGCCCGAAAAGCCTTCCTCCACTCAACCAAAGCCTCCTTTTCACTTTTTACTCAGTCTACCTCGAGCTTCGCTTGAGTCAACAAGTGGATAAATCTTGTTTAAGTCCTCGGGACCTGTACCATTCCACGTAAGTTCTCTTTAAATTTTTTTTCTCTTTTTCACTTCTACACCACGATATCAACTAAATCTTCAAAAAAAATAAACTTTATAAAATCATTAAGCCACACAAATGTAAACTTTTAAGTCATAGTTTCTAATATTATATTATTCTAAAATAGCGGCAATTTTAAAATAGCGTAAACAGAAATAGGCAAACCAGAAATTCTGAATACATTGAAGGCTTTGTAGTCACTTAAAACAAATAAAAGTACTAGTTTGAAGAGCTTCCAAAGAAAAATTACTTGAAGAGAAGTAAAAATATAGGAGGGGAGGTATAAGGGAGGGGAAGTATAACTGAGGGGGAAGTATAAAGGAGGGGAATTACGTTGTTTTTTTTATTCGAAAAATTTTCTAACTTTTTTTTTTCGAAAATTTTTCCAAGTATCAAGGTAGAAATAACGGGATTTCTGCCAAGAGAGGTCCCTCTCGTAAGGCGTGGAAGTATAAAATCTCCCAACTAAAATGATAATTAATTTCTTACTCCATAAATTCGTAAAAAAAAAAAAAAAAAAGGCCGCAGCGAATTTTTAAAATTTCAAACAGACATTCTCCGTCATTTTTCGAAATTCAAAATCGTCCTCGATCACCGGCTAAAGAAATTTGTGAAAATTTGGTGAGGTTAGGGATGGTTAATGGAAGTTGAGATCGGTGATCCATATTCGAATTTATCCTACGGGGCTTGGAAGACTCTTCCCCAAAGACCCGACGTGGAGGTATCACAATAACTTCTTTAAGGAAGTTTTTTTGATGAATTTTTTAAAACTTTAAGATTTTGATTTTTTAGTTTACCAATGAACCTTCTTCTAAAAAACAATTTTATCGCTAGTTTGAGTTATCAAGGCTAAGGTGGACAATGGGAAAGCTATAATTTAAAAGATAAAAAATTTGTGACCCTTCTAGCGCTTTTAAAACTGATCCGATTATAAAACAGGTTCAAATCGTTTTCAAAATATTTGGAGTCCAAAAAAAAAAAAAAACAAAAAAAAAAACGAATTTTCTAGGGCGTTTCCATTTCTTGGTGGGAAAACGTCGAAATGGCATTTTGAGAATCCGAAATAAGTAAAAGTCATTTTCAAATTTAAGAAAAAAAATTGCGTGAAAAAAAAAAAAATCTTGAAATTAGTACAATAAATGATGCTACAGCAAAATTTTATGAAAATACAAAATTTACATACATAACAAAATAAACTTGAAAATACAACCAAATCAGTTGAAATCAGTTAGCAAAATAAAATTTTAGGCGGAAAGCACTGATTGTTAAAAATTATTAAGGGTTTTAATATTTTTATATTCTTAGATTCCATCCGTTCAACCGTTTGGAACGTAATAAATCTATAGGTATCACTCAAATCAAAAAGTGTTCCAAGTAAATTTACTTAAAATTGCACGTAGAATCCATTTCCGTCGATAAAACATGATTCTTATTTAAAAATCGAAATTTTTACCTCCGGCCACCCTGTATACCTCCACCCCACTGTGCAAAAAAAAAAAAATTGCTCCATACGGAGCAGTTTTTATAGTTTTTTTCCCCGTAAGCTTAGAGAATGTTAAAAATAAATTTTGAAGTTCTGTGGAAGTTAAAACAAATTGTGACGGTTAGAGAAGCCCCATTCGGTAGTAAATTTTAAATTCTGCAACTCTCAAAAACTAGGCCTTTATAGATATTTTGTCTCTCCACCATTTTTTCGGCTCACAATCATCAAATCTTCCTTTCTCTTTTTTAATAAGTCGAGGGATATTTTTTTCAAGTTTAATTTTTGAAAACCAATTTTTCTTTTGAAAAAATGTTTTATGGAATATTATAACTTATAGATTAAAGAGTGACGTGCAAGCTTATCAAAAATAACATAAAATAGTATAAAAATTGATTGAAAAAAAAAATCCTTTTCCCATAAAAAAGAAACGTCATTTTCTTGAACGGGGAAATCGTTTTATTTAAAACAATCAAAAATTAGACTAGGATTGCTTAACTAAAAAAACAATGAAGAGAATAATACATATTTGAAAACAAATTTGACCCGGTGACTTAAACAACGGGCCCGTCATGGAGGGGAGTTGACTTTCGCTAAAATCTTTCCATAACATTAACCCTAAAGTTGAAACCCCGTCGTCAAGAAAAAAAACCTTAAAGGAAAGCGGATAAATTATCAATTTGCAAACAATCAACGTCCGGTTACTAATAGCGAGAGAAAAGCACAACTTTTAATTGGAATAAACGAAGTTTTCAAAAAGGGTCTACTAATCTTCGAAATTTTTTTTATTTAAAAAAACTGAAAGAAAGGCTCATTTTTGGTGGTTGTCTAAAAGCCGAAAAAATCTTTTCCCTACTTCTGGCGCAACATGGCCACCACTTTCCAGACCCATTTTAACTTATTGAAAAGCTAATTGAAAAGCGAGAAGAGTCGAGAGGCTCGAAAAAGCAGGGGATGGTTTTTATTATGAGTGGGTGGGGTAAGGACAGCTGGTCGCGTGCAGACGTTGCCGTTTTCTCTTCATGTCTAATCACTACTCGAAAACTTTCAAGGAGGGTTGAAATCCTCAATATCGATATTCCCAGCTCGAAATTTTTGTTTAAAAATTCTTATAAAAATTGACCTGGATCAAATTATTAATCGTTTATTAATTAATTAAATATTTAATTATGAATCGCTTTTTTTGGTTTATTAATGTATTCATGACTATTTAAAAGATGCGTGGCACGTTAAAGTTTTTGAAAGGGTGGAACGAATTTATCTTATTGATAACATTGTTTTAAAAAAACGTAGCACAAAAAAAGATAAATTTTTTTCCCCCGAATCTTTCATTGCCGATAATGTTTCCAATTGAATAACACACTGGACACCACCCTCATAAGCGATAGCAATCGGAACAAACAGTCCCGATGCTCATTTACGTGTCATGTTCAATTTTATGATTTCTATCAGTTTAATTAGAAGATAAAAGTATATTTATGTTGAAAAAAAAGTTTTAAATTTGTTACTTTTGACTTGTCAGGAAATTACGTCCTTCATGTTTTTTTGCATTATTCAAAGGGAAAATTGAAAATAAATAAAAAAAAGTTTAGTGCTTTACGATTGCTGATAGCATTATCTCAGGAAGGGTTTTTTGATAAAGGATTATTTATTTATAGCCAGACAGTTTAATTTGCATATTCAATATACCTATTTGCCACTATAATCTAGAAACTAAATTGTGTTTTTTAAGGCCTTTTTTTTCCGATTGATATCTGATACTTATAAATTTTAGTTTACCTTCATATTTTATAAAATTTGTTGAATTACCTTAGAAAACTGGTTGGAAAAAGGCATCCCTCTTTCCGTTGACCAGATGACCATTGGTCCTTATTGACTGTTGCTGTACATTCCCTAGGGTACGCGAAAAACAGAAAACAAATTTAAAATTTATTTTATTATTAAATTATCAATAAAAATTTATTTTTTAATTTTAAAAATAGAAAAAAAATAAATTTTTGATTTACAAGTAGTACCCCTAAATTTTTTTTGGCGGGAAAACATTCATTTTACGTAGGTACTTTCCCTCAATTTTGGTAATTTATTTTTTTACCAGAAAAGAAACCATTTTTTCTGATTTTGAGACCATCATTTTTGAGGCGGGAAAACGCCATTTTTAGCCGATTTTTTTTTTATTATTTTATTTTTTATATATCGTCGCGTTAGTTCTAACACCGGATAAGTCATTTTTTATCAATTTTGAGTTAGGCATAGTTTCTGAGGGTAAATTTTGTGGAGAATCGAATTCCGTTGGTAGTTTAACGCTATTACCAACAGAAAACGCGTAGTTCACGATTTAGCCAACAGGTTGATTCCATAGAAATTAATCGTATTTTGGCTCTCCTGAAAACCTTGGAAAAATGACTTGTCCGGTGTTAGAACTAACGCGACGATATATTTGTACCTTTTTTGAGAAAAGTACTCAATGGTATGAAGTTTGAAAAACCCTGCCCAGATGACCTGATTATCGGGTTTCTCAAAATTAACTTCTGAACTTGGGTTCTAAAAGACCCTACCCAGAAATATGGAGGGTAATCCAATAACTTCTCTTGAGGAAAAAAGAGTTATATAGCGAACATGTGTTTAAAAGAAAATTTAAAAGAGTTTATTTATTTTGGATTCCGTTGGCCTCCCTGGTGCGATGGACCGTGGTCAAAAGGGTAGAAAACAAGAGAAGCGTTTGGACCGTGGTTATTCGGAGGACTCCATCCCAGGTCAAAGGAGCGACTTCGACAGACACCGTCAGCACTAAGCTCCAACATTCGAGGGCCAATTCGTCCTGGGCAGTGCGCCAAATTCAGCAACGCCCCGGTTTACGTACCAGGGAGGAGGCCGGAAGTAGTTTCCGCACGAGTCGCGGGACATATACGTGCCACGAAACGGATCTCGATATGGATTTTTGTGACGACGTTTTCGGCCTCTGCTTACGTCCTTGCCCTAAGCCTACACGCCGAAAGTTTTACGGGGAAAGGAAAAAACCGGGCGTTCCTACTACGACGAGCTAGAAAGGCTTTATTATCAAGGCGTCTACAACCCCATGGATAGTCGTTAGGTCAGACATTTTCAGACGTAACTCTCGATTCTCAAGCATCCGAAAGTCAAAGATCCAGACCGACATCAGAGAAAAGTCTCCAAAATAGATCTCGAAGATATTAAATTTTTTTTTAAGCTCTCTGCCTAATTTTAAACTGTTTTTTTCTACACAATTCAGTTTAAACAATAGTGATTAAGAACAAAATTCAATTGCCAAAAAATTTTCGCTTTCATTTTCACACATAAATTTGTTTCTTTTGCTATTGACCCTGAGTTTGACATTGTCTCTATTTTGTTAAAATAAAACCTACTATTCCGTAGGTTTCTTATAAATTAGAATACTCATTAGCTGTTTACTCAAGATTTTAATATTCAATCAAGATTAATTTGAAATTCAACTATACATTTTTTTGGGAAAATTCAAGGTTGATCAATTCATTTATGAAATTTCCATTTTATAGACAATAATTTGGTTAATGGAGGCATCGGTTTTTTAGCTGTGGGAATTGGTCTGTTTGGCCATTGAAATTAGTGAACACAAAGAAACCCTTAACGGTCCTTTATAGCACTTCGTCGCGTTAATTCTAACACCGGACAAGTCATTTTTCTAAGGTTTTCAGGAGAGCCAAAGGAATCATTTCTCATTTGAATCAATGCATTACCTGTTGGCTAAATCGTGAACTACGCGTTTTCTGTTGGTAATAGGGTTAAACTACCAACGGAATTCGATTTAATGGAATCAATGCATCTGCTGTTGGCTAAATCGTGAACTACTCGTTTTCTGTTGGTAATAGGGTTAAACTACCAACGGAATTCGATTTAATGGAATCAATGCATTCCTGTTGGCTAAATCGTGAATTACGCGTTTTCTGTTGGTAATACGGTTAAACTACCAACGCAATTCGATTCAATGGAATTTATGCATCTCCTGTTGGCTAAATCGTGAACTACCCGTTTTCTGTTGGTAATAGGGTTAAACTACCAACGGAATTCGATTCAATGGAATCAATGCATTCCTGTTGGCTAAATCGTGAATTACGCGTTTTCTGTTGGTAATACGGTTAAACTACCAACGCAATTCGATTCAATGGAATTTATGCATCTCCTGTTGGCTAAATCGTGAACTACCCGTTTTCTGTTGGTAATAGGGTTAAACTACCAACGGAATTCGATTCTCCACAACATTTACCATCAGAAACAATGGCTAACTCAAAACTGACAAAAAATGACTTGTCCAGTGTTAACGCGTCGACTTGCTGAAATGAGCATTTAAAAAAATTCGACAATTTTACTGATTTTAACCAGAAATACAGGAACATTAATTATTAATATATTTTAATTATTGATACTAAAACAACATAAATTAGAGAGAAAAAAAATCATTTTCTCATATTTTTCTTTATAATAATTACTTGAAAGAATAATAAATGGAAGTGATAAATACATAAAAGGAAGATAATAATTTGTCTGACGTTTCCAGTCGGATGCAAAGTGGACTATTATTCCGTTAATAATTAAATTTCTTTTTTTATTATTAGAATCGTGCATGTCTCGGCGAATAAAATCAAGACGAACAATTATTCGCCTTAAGTCTTTGATTATTTCATACCTATCGTAATTAGTCTCTAGTTTTTCGTTAACTATTCAAAAAGGGGGAAAAACGCTCGGATTTCGGCCTCCAATTTTCGTCTTTTGTGTGCAAACAAGGAATTTTACAATTTGTTTACTTTATCGATTATATGAGATTTACGGTCGGGGGTGAGGGAGAAGGGTAAATGAGTTTATTAATAATTCAGGAATCTAAAACAACCCTGGGGGCTCAAATTTATTTGTTTTTGGTATTTTCTCCCTCGATGATTATGGTATAAAAAATTTTTTTGTTACTAAAAACACTGTTGGGTTGTAAAGAAAAAGATATTTCAATTGCCGAATTTCGTCAGAGTTTAACCCATTAAAAAGGCGTTAAAAAACCGAAAGGGTAAACAAAAAGGACCGTTTGAAAAGGAGGTAACAAGGTATAAAAAGGAACTGGTGAAGGCACGTGGCCGCCAGAGAACAGGTGAAGAACCACCTGCCTCAGCGGCTTCACTTTCATCCTCGTCTTCTATTTTATCACTGCTCCCATTAAAGATTTTTTTTATAATTTTAACTGACTGACCCAATTTTAGAGAAATCTTGTTTACCGAAAATAATTACGTCCGATTTATCCCACCCCCACAAATCTTCGTCGAAGGAGATCGATCTTCGTTAATGGCAGAGATCGATTTTCGAGCATTAGGACAGTGATTGTCCCTTATATCGATTTCGAAAATAGTCATAGCCTGTCATGAGGTGACAGGCTTTTAGTCTCTTAGACCCATCCGATTTATCTGATTTGTGTCAAAAAAATTAAAAAATGTTTTTTTTTAAATTGACGTTTGACGTTTATATAATTTTTTAAAATTTTAGAATGCTGGAAGGGGCACCACGATTGCCTCCGAATCACCCCATCACCCCACCTTCAGGGACGCCACCGCCACCATATTGGAGAGTCCCCGAATACCATCCCGTCATCCATCACTCTTCCGCCATTAAATCTGGTAAGCATTCATCTGTTACGTCCCTCCATTTTTAAGACTTTAACTATTGATGTTTTGTTTAATTAAAAAAAATTTAAATAATCATCTTTATGTACATTTTGAATAATCGAAGCACCTGAACCAATATTTCCAACTTCTTTTCAAATTTAAACCCGGAAGAAAAAAAAGGAGTTATTTATGGAACAGATGCATCGGTCATTAACATATCGGTTTTTACATAAAAAAAAACTAAAATTTTGATGTAGATTTGAGGCGCTCCGGGTACGAAGGGCGAACTCGACATCGGACAAATTTTTTTTTTTCATTTTCAGATTCTAGACCTTTTGAAGAATACACCCATGTAATTTTTATATTGAGTTTGCCCTTTTCCCCTTTAAAATACGTAAAAACCGATATGATAATTAACTGCGATATCCGAGCGGGTACGAAGGGCGAACTCGTATCCTAGTCCACTACCCCCACTCCTTTTCCGGGAGCCCCACTCCTCTCGGAACAGCTCACCGCCACGAAATAAAAATATATTACATTTTGTGAATTAATAATCGTAAAAAATATTGAAAATTTTTAAAAAAACCCTTTCCTCTATGATTCTATAAAATCTAAAATCTCGCCACGAAAATTCCAGAGAGTGACTTTTCTGTCGAGTTCGCCCTTAACAGAAAACTTTAAAATGCGAATATCTCGAAACTACGTTTTGTCGAGTTCGCCTTCGTACCCGGAGCGCCTCATTTATCTTGAGATGGGTGGGAAAAAAAGTCAGATCTCCAGAGTATTTATGTTTATGAAATTTCAGAATTTGGCGGAGGTTTCCATTTATGCCGTATTTATGGCATCATGGTTTGTTCATACCTTATTCACCCGCTAGTCAAGAACCAGTAGATTTAAGTCCGCATAGAGCAGGATCCGAAATGGGATGTACGCCCGAAAAGACGAAAATAGGTAAAATTTGGAGAATCGTTGAAGTCATAAATAATTCTTTAGTAGAAAAATATACGGAAATAATGAAGGAGGAAAGTGATGAAGAGATGCCGTTGAATCTGTCGATGAAACCGCGCAAGCCGGTCGAAATCTGGTCGCCGTGGTCGATGTGCGAGAAGTCCGGGCATATCGTACAACTTCACAGCCCTCCCCAGGCTCCATCGAGCACGACGACGAACTCACTTCCGAGCACACCCACACACACGCCCGAACGAAGCTTTCAGGTAAAGTGTAAATTATATCATGAATCACTTTTTTCCCTTTTCAAGTATTGATTAATCGATGTAATTACTAAAAATGCCTGTTGCATTTTATTATTCATCGTCTTATGAAAGAACTGGGAAAGTGACACGTGTCTATTCTTTTCTGTTAATTGAATTTAATTTTTTTATTTCAGTGTCAACAATGTGGAAAACGTTTAAAAGAAGTTCGACGCTTTCGACCCACCTTCTTATACATTCGGATACCCGGCCTTACCCTTGTCAGTACTGCGGGAAGAGGTTCCATCAGAAGTCCGACATGAAGAAACACACTTACATCCATACAGGTGAGATTCTTTCATTCTTTAGCGTACGAAATGACCCTGGATTGCCTCAAAAATCAGCCCAAAAATACCAAAGGGCCAAAAGGCCGAGACGAACGCACTAAAGTCGCACGAAAGCGCCCGAACGATAGAGAAAAACTCCAGTAAAAGCCGCTTATTTGCATTTCCCCAAACGAGCATTCGAAGTTTTAAAGTGAACAATAGAGGGAAACAAAATGTGTGGATAGGAGGGAGGGAGTTGTAAGGTGCTCGGACTATTGTTGCTCCGTGCGCCATACACACTCGAACAAGCGATCGCCGTTGATGTACCGACAAGGTTCGGCTCGGGGCTTCGGTGAAGACTAGAGCATTGTCCACCCGAACGTTCGCCCGCTTCAAGCTAAACCTTGTCACTAGCAGTCTGGACGCTGCTTAAGCGTTCTCAGACCAAGCCATTGAAAACTTGCAGTATTATAGTGGAAAAAGCCTGGAAACCCAGTGAAAAGGTGCCGTCCGATGGCAGAAACGCCCAGAAAGGTTGTTTCTTCGCTCTGAGATCGATGATGACTTGCGGAAAAGAAAATTCGCAGGGATTTCAACCAGGCCGGGATGTTTTGATCGCCCATCAAAAAATTGCTATCTGTGCTAATATGAGAAACAAATATGAATATTAAGCATAAAGAGCCGTTTTTAAATAAAGCTTTAAAATGGAAATAATGAATTGAGGGGTAAATCGATTCCCTAAGTAATAAAGATAATTGATTTCAGTGAAACGTGTCCCGCTCCCTTTGGTATCTGTAAACACACTTAGGTTATTGATAACGGCCCGTTGCCCTTCTAAAGTGCTAATGCCAGTCGAAAATGGAAACAATCAAGAAATGACAATTAAAATCGATAAATTTCGACTTCCTTTCTTTCCCGAAGTCTCCCAATTCGAAATCATAAATCGGACGATGACACAAAGACTTGATTGGATGATGACCCGCAATGGCTTCCACTTAAACCGTCAAATTAAAACTGATTAAGGCGTCTTTATTGATACTAATTGACGCCGCCATAGCTTTTTTAGATTTCTCTCAATTTATAACGGAAAATATTAAATGGATATTGAATAGTGTAGCGCAATCGATTAAACACACGTTGAATAATCGATAAAACTCCTCGCTTACAGTCCGCGGTAATGTTCGGGTTAGAATCTCCGAAGACACATAAGTGTTTTAAATCTTGTATTAGTAGTCACGTTCCGTAAGCACGCCATTTCCCATATACAATTACATGCTGAATACTTCATTTTATTCCATCCACCTCTCCTGCTTTTATTTTTCGTCTCGCAAGCCTGGACATGTGTTTATCTTTTTTTTAATTTTCTGCTTTAGAAAATAAATCGATCTCCTTCGTAAAAGCCTCGTCGATTATTAATAAGTTATCGGTTAATTGTAATTTCGAGAACAATTTTTTTTTTTCGATTTCACAGCATATTGAATGACCTAATTTTCAAAAAACAGAAGAATTCTTTGTGAGAAAAAGTGCGATACTTCCTGCATTGGTTTGCAGAGCCCCTATGCCGGATTTAAAATCAAACAGTTACCTTTAAAAGAAATCCCACCTGCACGGTTTGTCATGTCGTGTTTAATTTTGGTACCCTCATTTTCGTGATGTTGTAGTAGGTGTGATTTGTCGCCAGGCGTACGCGACGTGGTCGATTATTTTTTTTTTCAACTCTCCGTTTGTTGTCGAAGTCCTTTGCCATATGCAGCCCGCATCTTTCCAAGGTCAACCCCTATCCAGCCGCAGTTATTCAAACATTTTTTTAAACCGGGAAAAATTGATTCACTTTCGGTCGATGACATAACTTTCAGTTTGTAAAACGCAGAAGCATTTTTCGATTGTGAAGTGCCTAAAGTCAGAGTTCTTTACGCAAAAGACAAGAACAAATCCTTGGAACTCGTCATAGAAATGAACGAACTCTTGAGGATTCCAAACGAATCTCAAACCCAAGCGTGACGGGTCAGCCTCATTTACTAGCCATACTTTTGACTTGAGCCGACATTTGCCGAATGGGTGTTACACTTAGAGCGTGAGGGGTCATTGTCATTTACAACCCACACTCTTGACTTGAGCGACTTAACCGAATGAGCGTTACACTTAGAGCGTGAGGGTC
Source organism: Orius insidiosus (assembly GCA_014119065.1). Lineage (NCBI taxonomy): Eukaryota > Metazoa > Arthropoda > Insecta > Hemiptera > Anthocoridae > Orius > Orius insidiosus. Next base: position 13,886 of record JACGAQ010001909.1, read on the forward strand.
AGTGTCATTTACTACCACACTCTTGACTTGAGCGACTTTAATGAAACGTTACACGCCGAGCGTGAGGGTCAGTGTCATTTACTACCACACTCTTGACTTGAGCCGACTTTAACCGAATGAGCGTTACACGCCGAGCGTGAGGGGTCAGTGTCATTTACTACCCACAGTCTTGACTTGAGCGACTTAACCGAATGAGCGTTACACGCGAGCGTGAGGGGTCATGTCATTTACCCACACTCTTGACTTGAGCCGACTTTAACCGATGAGCGTTACACGCCGAGCGTGAGGGGTCAGTGTCATTTACTACCCACACTCTTGACTTGAGCCGACTTTAACCGAATGAGCGTTACACGAGCGTGAGGGGTCAGTGTCATTTACTTTCCACACTCTTGACTTGAGCCGGCTTTAACCGAATGAGCGTTACACGAGCGTGAGGGGTCAGTGTCATTTACTACCACACTTGACTTGAGCCGACTTTAACCGAATGAGCGTTACACGCCGAGCGTGAGGGGTCAGTGTCATTTACTTTCCCACTCTTGACTTGAGCCGACTTTAACCGAATGAGCGTTACACGCCGAGCGTGAGGGGTCAATGTCATTTACTATCCACACTTGACTTGACCGACTTTAACCGAATGAGCGTTCACGAGCGTGAGGGGTCAGTGTCATTTACTACCACACTTTGACTTGAGCCGACTTTAACCGAATGAGCGTTACACGCCGAGAGGGGTCATTGTCATTTACTACCACACTCTTGACTTGAGCCGACTTTAACCGAATGAGCGTTACACGCCGAGCGTGAGGGGTCAGTGTCATTTACTACCCACACTCTTGACTTGAGCCGACTTTAACCGAATGAGCGTTACACGCCGAGCGTGAGGGGTCAGTGTCATTTACTACCCACACTCTTGAGCGACTTTAACCGAATGAGCGTTACACGAGCGTGAGGGGTCAGTGTCATTTACTTCCACACACTTGACTTGAGCCGACTTTAACCGAATGAGCGTTACACCGAGCGTGAGGGGTCAGTGTCATTTACTTCCACTCTTGACTTGAGCCGACTTTAACCGAATGAGCGTTACACCCGAGCGTGAGGGGTCAGTGTCATTTACTATCCACACTCTTGACTTGAGCCGACTTTAACCGAATGAGCGTTACACGCGAGAGGGTCAGTGTCATTTACACCACACTTGACTTGAGCCGTTTAACCGAATGAGCGTTACACACCGAGCGTGGGTCAGTGTCACTATCCACACTCTTGACTTGAGCCGACTTTAACCGAATGAGCGTTACACGCGTGCGTGAGGGTCATGTCATTTACTCCACACTCTTGACTTGAGCGCTTTAACCGAATGAGCGTTACACACCGAGCGTGAGGGGTCAGTGTCATTTACTACCCACATTCTTGACTTGAGCCGACTTTAACCGAATGAGCGTTACACCGAACGTGACGGCTCAGCCTCATTCAAACCTGGAGCTAAGTTTGTTTTTTTGGCCCACAAAAAATAAAAAAGAGATAGAAAAAACCGGAACCTGTTTGTTTGAGATAGATGATTGAGGTCGAAAAGAGTTGTTTGTGTTAATTGTCACGTTAATTTAAAAATGCGCCAATCTACAACAAAAAGGGAGCCAAAACGTACCCTGAATTAATAATTTCCGGTCCATTAGACGGTTTCCGACTCGACAAATAAAAAAGAGTCTTATGATTAACGGAATCGATCCAGGGTTTTATGGGTACTTGTCATGCCATAGTGATCAACATGTAAAATTTCTATTTTTCTAGGTGAGAAGCCGCACAAATGCGTTGTGTGTTCGAAAGCGTTTTCGCAGTCATCGAACTTGATAACGCATATGAGGAAACACACCGGATACAAGCCTTTCCTGCGGACTCTGCGAGAAGGCGTTCCAGCGCAAAGTCGATTTGAGGAGACACCGCGAAAGCCAACATCCGAGCGCCGCATGGCCGGGAGACAGCAACGTCAAACCATGGACTCCAGACACGACCACACCTCACGAAAAAGAATGGTCTCGCATCAAAAAAGAAGAAGATTACGCATCAAAATGAACTCTCCCCTTTCTAAAAACGGTTCTTCCAAAGTCTAAGTTACCGCGCTCTGCACAATTTGTGCACAAAAATGTTGCCTATGCGGTTAAAAAGGGCAACTCGAAAAGGATCCCCTTTTCACAGAATTTAATGGCAACCTCACTGTTACCACTATAATTTTTTTGTTTTAAAGTCTGGTTTTGTTAGTCTAGTCGACTACAGTCATAATTTTTGTTTTTAAAAAAACACAACCCCTCAAGGGGTTCAAAATAGTCAAAGGATGAGTTTTGAAAGTCATTCTAGTTTTATACCCTGTACAGCTTTTACAGGCTTAGGCCTGCAAGACTTATGCCAAATGTAAATAAAGGGGACCAAAATCATTCCGTCCTTAATATAGAGATTGCTTATAGCATTATTTTTAAAAAAAGAAACTTCTAGGTGACTTAAGTCCCGTTTAAAAGTTATTGTATATTTTTTGTTCCTAAATTTGTATTAAATATTTTTAAAGAGACTTTTTGTAAAATTGGCACACGAGTCTCTCTAACTGCACCGAAAATGGTTTTTTTGACCTAAATCAGCTAGTAAACCAAAGAAAATGGATAATACAAGTGGAAAAAATTTTCCCAAAAAAATTAAAGCAACGAAGACATTTTTCCAAATTTTTGTATTATGTAGTTTAGAATTTTTTTTGTGATATTGTATTAAGCATTGTAGATAAATTTTTTTTTTGTTTTTAATAAACAAACACCAAGGTTGCCTTAAAAATAAATTTGTCTCCTGAAAGAGCGAATTGTACTGTATAGAAAAATAAATCTTTTAAAAATAATTGTTTTTTTTTTTATCTAAAATTATTATTAACAATAGAATTTTTTGATAAATAATCTTCAAGGATTTTTCATTTCGAAGCGGGCGACTTCAATTGTTCGAAATTGTCATTAAAAATTAACGATTTCGTAATTACTTCTTGTAATTGGCGGCTCGACCCATTTCGTTTCGTTAGATTAATTAGATTGAAAACAAGAAAATCGTTTTTTTTACCCGTTTTGTCGACGTTTTGGCAGAAAGATAAAGGTGTCGACATTCTGGAGAAAGAAATGTCAGTTTTAAAAAGATAAGAAATTAGAAAATCAAGTTTTCAAAGAAAAAATTGATTCTAAAAATGGCCATGACTCTAGAATGACCGTGGGGTTTTTATCAAAGATCCACTTGGTTGAGCGCGGATTTTCATGCGTGTACTGATAGTAAAAAACCTCCGGTGATAACAAACTCATTAAAAAGCACCATAAACAAAGGAGGTTCATATCGAGTTGCAGCAAAATGTCGAAGGAAGCCCTTTTTGTATTATTTTTCAACAGAAGCCAATTCAGGGAGGAGTTGATAAATAGAAAGTTTATCCTTTTCACCAAAACCGTGGAGTATTTAGTTACGATAAAATTTCTATCCCTAAAAAGGGCCTGACATCCCATTAGTATACGCCTCTTTTTTTTTTATACCCCCTCAACTTAAGTATAGAGGTCGGAGTTGTGGGTGAATCATCACTGAATTAGATATGTCCAACTCACACAAATCACTGGGTCTCCCGCGCATTACACCTGGGATCCACCACAGCTGTTATTACCCATTTCCCTCCCTTGTGATACCCCTCCAACCCGTCACCGATTAGCCCTCACGACAGTCCCACCGTTAGGTTATATTTAACGGTTTTTTTCGCCTGATATGGATTGTCAGTAAATTGAAAATTTTGTCTTCAGAATCATGAGCGATATTTGATATGCTGTTTGGTTTTCTTCATCTTCTGCTATCTGCATCTTTTGGGTCAGTACAGTTGGGACAGTATGCTTTTAATGATTTATGATACCTCTTTTTAACTAGAGATTGGTTCATGACTTGGGGAGCAGAAAAAAAGGTAGACAGAGAATCTGAAGCTGAAAGTTGGCTAAAACTTCAGCCCAGTCTGTCGCATATGAAGAAGTAGACGAATATTCCGCCAATGAGCTAGTATTCCCTGTGTACTGCATTGAAAGGTACTGCAAGATGGAGCGTTGATTCGCTAGATCACTTTTTATGAATCTTTTAGTTAAAACCGAGGTGTTAAAGCGTGAAATGTGAATGAACATAAAAAGATGTGGAGGAATTGAAGTGGGTGAAGAAGGGGGGAAGAGTGCGTGCCAGACACAAGACCTGATTCTTTGTAATGAGGCCACCCCCGGTTCACGTTCACCTGCTCCACCTGTCATCCAGCTGGATTTTATCACTTTTATATTCCTCTCCCCACTTCACCATTCTTCTTCAGATAAAATCGTAATCCTAATAAAATCTCATTTTTATTTAGCCAGAAACTGACCCTCTTGGAACTATGCAAGTACTATTAAAAGTGATGACCTAGGTTCAAATTAATCTTTGTCGAAAAGAAATTTATTGTGATACCCTTGAGAGATCGTTTAGGGAATTGGGTCTCCAAACCTCGTGGGATCAGTGTCAAAAGAGGTTTTTTCATTCTTTATCACCTCTTTACAAGAAAATGAAAAGCCTTTTAACTTAAGATGTATTGTTTTATCCTCCATGTCGGGTTTTCAGGGAAGGGTCTTCCTGACCCTTAGGGTCAAATCGATACCAATCTTAAATTTGTGGTTCGGGCCGGCCGTAGCCTTTTTTCGGAACACTTTACGGCCACAGTTTTGAACCAATTTTCACCAAATTTCTACACTATCTTCCTAAATAGTTGAAGAATATGTATTTTCAACGAGAGCGACTTTAGAATTTCGAAAAAATGGCGGAGATACGTCTGTTTGAAATTTTAAAAAATTCGCAAATTTTCACCAATTACTCCTTATATTTTTAAGAATTTTAGGTGTAAAAAAATTATCATTTTTCTACATTAATTATCATTTTAGAAGGGAGAAATTTCATAACTCCACCCGTTACGAGAAGGACCTCCCTTGGGTAAAAATCCCATTATTTTTACCTTGTTACTTAAAAAATTGTTTGAAAAAAAAGTACTGGTTTGAAGAGCTTCCAACGAAAACTTCCTTAAAGAGAAGTATCTATATAGGAGGGGGAAGTATAACGGAGGGGACGTAAAACGTAGTGGGAAGTATATGGGAGGGGAAGTATAACGGAGGGGGAAGTATATGGGAGGGGAAGTATAACGGAGGGGAAGTATAACGGAGGGGGAAGTATAACGGAGGGGAAAGTATAACGGAGTAGGAAGTATAACAGAGGGGGAAGTATAATGGAGGGGGAAGTATAAAGGAAGGGGATTTAGTAGGAAGGGAAAGTATAAAGGACAATTTTGCAAGTTTGTTTTTGCGAAAAATTTTCCGGGTTTTTTTTTTTTTTTTTTTTTTTTTTTTTTGAAAAATTTTCTAAGTTCTTTTTTTCAAAAAATTGTCTAAGTTTTAACTTTTTTTTTCGAAAAATTTTCTAAGTTTTTTGTCAAAAAAAATTTTTTTATCGAAAATTTTCCGGGTTTTTCTTTCTTTTTCTTCTTCTTCTTTTTTTTTTTCGAAAAATTTTCCAAGTTCTTTTTTTCGAAAAATTTTTTAAGTCTCAAGGTAGAAATAATGGGCTCTTTGGCCAAGGGATGTGCCTCTCGTAAAGGGTAGAAGTACGAAATTTCTCCCTACTAATAAAAATAGTAATTAAAAAGTGGCAATTTTTTTGCACCAAAAATTCTTAAAAAATATAAGGAGTAATTGGTGAAAATTTGGTGAAAATCGGATTAACGGTTCGGCCGCAGCGAATTTTTTAAAATTTCAAACAGACATATCTCCGCCATTTTTTCGAAATTCAAAAATCGCCCTCGTCATATTCTTCTTCACCGGCTAAAGAAATTTGTGTAAAAATTTGGTGAAAATCGGATGAAAACTGTGGCCGTAAAGTGTTCCGGAAAAAAATGCTACGGCGTGCCGGACGGCCGGGCGGCCGGCCGGAACCACAGACAAAGCTGAGATCGGTAAAGATCAATATTCGATTTTACCCTCCGGACCCCGGAAGACCCCTCCCCAAAAACCCGACATGGAGGGTATCACAATAACTTCTTTAAGGAAGTTAAAAAAACTGCAAATTTAAAAAAGAAAGAAAATTTTTGAAAAAAAAAACTGCTTTAAAAAACTTAGATAATTTTTCGAAAAAAAGAAATTCCCTTTCCGTTATACTTCCCCTCCTTGTAGTTCCCCTCCGTTATATTTCCCCCTCCTTGGTAGTTTCCCCTCCGTTATATTTCCCCCTCCTTGGTAGTTTCCCCCTCCGTTATACTTCCCCTCCGTTATACTTCCCCCTCCTATATTTTTACTTCTCTTTGAGGATGTTTTTGTTGGAAGCTTTTCAAACTATGTAGTACTTTCTTACAAATTCAAAAAAAATTTCTTGAAAAAATAATTAGAAAATTTGTCTTAAAAATAAATATTGGAAAAATAACTTAGCAAATTTTTCGGTAAAAAAAGGAAAATTGTTCTAAATTCAAAAGTACCTACTTGAAATTATACATACTTCCCCTCCTTTATACTTCCCTCCTTTATACTTCCCCTCCTTATACTTCCCTCCTTTATACTTTCCCTCCGTTGTACTCCCCCCTCCTTAATACTTCCCCCTCTATATTGTTCTTTCTCTTTTAGGAAGTTTTCGTTGGAAGCTCTTTAAACTAGTACTTTTTTTTAGTTTTTCTCGCGAACAACTAAAAACCATCACCTGATCTTCGTTGATTGGTATTTGGGAAGTCACTTTTGGATTTATTTTTGAAAGTGTGGAAAGGCCGAAAAATTTTCCCTTGTTTCTCTTCATTTCATAGCCAATCTCTGTAATCCTCACCGCGAGCTAACCCTTTTACCGAGGCTCTACAGCCAATGCCCAAGAAATTGAGATTGCTGGATGAAAAGGAATATAGACGTAATAAAGGGATAATAGGAGTGTATAGATTTAAGAGGAACCGAGTTGATTTATATGAGGCTTGTGGCCTGGGTCGTGTGCCTCGATAATTATCTCTTTCGGGAAGAGATTCTTTCAGGAAGGTAGATGATTCAAGAGCAGGTGGTTCCTAATACAAATCTCTGCGCCCTTTCCGACCGCAGCCGGCCGCCGGCTTTCCGTCTGTCTTACTTCCGTATTCCATCAGGGCAAATACCTCTTGATAAACAACCATTTTTTAAAATCAAATCTTCCTTCTTATTTCATAGGTGAAATCACGAAATGCTGTGTCTTATAAGTAACTTAGGAGAATCGACTTTTTACGAAATTATTTTATTATTAATGATCTGGGCGACTAAATATAATGGCCCGAAAAGAATGATAATAAAAGAAGAATTTTTAAAAGATTCACGACCCTAAGCGATTATTGATTGTCACCGTCGATATCTGAGCATATTTTCTTTTGACCCCACCTTCCTCCCAGTTCGTCCCTCGAACTCCAAACGGCGTTTTGATAATAGCTTAAGACTCCACAGTTTATGAATAATCCAAAGATGGATTTCCTTTTTTTATAATTTATTATTAACGTGAAAAAAAGAGGGGAAAAAAAACTCGGGGATTTTTAATTGCTGATTGCCCTTAAATTAACAAATCGTTTTTTTTCCCAGTCCCCTACTATCACGCTTTTCCAGATAAATCTATAAATTTTCAATATTCATAGGTTAAATACGGTCACCTCTCGCCCTCAGCTCTGCACGAAATGGTAATTAATTGAAAACGGTATTGTAATTGGTAAAACAATTATGAAATTTTATTGTCCTTGTAGAGGGACAACTATTACAAAGAAAAGATGTACGAGTCAACCGGTTATTTGCTGGTCAATTATAAAAAAAATATTTAAGAAAAAGGGCTTTTTTTAGGTAATTAAATTTACCAATATAAATGCCCCAATTTCCTTTAATTTTCAAACTGTCCATTTATTATGTAAAGTTAATTTTTTTTTAATGAATGGGTTCAATGAATGCGTAATTTCTTTTGAAACGTACTAGTCTGAACGAGGGAACTTCCTCGTCATAGGTTTTTATCCTTAACATCAAAAAGTTTTGATTTGAGGTGGAAAAAATGAGAGTCTTCGCCGAGCTAGGCTACACGGCACAGGGGTAAAAAGCCCGAATTTCTCCCTACTAATGGAAAATAATTCTTATAATTGTCCTCCATTTTTGCAAAAATCAAAAAAAGCTTTAGGCATTTTCAAGTTTAAAATCTTTGTATTTTAAAAAAGGATTTTTTTATCTTTTGGGAAAACAAAATTCGTTAAATGGACCATTTTTTCAGTTTCTTACCAAAAAAAAGTGGATTTTTTTCTTTTTTTGTCGGCCATTTTCTATCAATTTTTATTAAAAAATATATATTTACAATCCATTAAGTCTCTATATACCTTTGTACAAAAAAAGGTTTGAATTTTTAACTTCCTTAAAGAAGTTATTGTGATACCCTCGACGTCGGGTTTTTGGGAAGAGTTTTCCAGACCCCGGAGGGTCAATTCGAATATTGATCTTAACGGATCTCAACTTTGTCTGTGGTGCCGGCCGGCCGTCCGTTGCATTTTTCCGGAACCCTTCACGGCCTCAGTTTTGAACCGATTTTCACCAAATTACACCATCTTCCTTAGTCGGTGAACAAGAATGTAGGGAGAGCGTTTTTTGAATTATTTCCAAAAAATGGCGGAGATAATATGTCTGTGAAAAGTTATAATTTTCCGGAACATTTTACGCCCTAAACAAATTGTTTGTTTTTTGTTTTTCAAAAAATTGTTTTTTGAAAAAATAAAAACCCAAAAAATTTTTTGGAAAAAAAAAGAAATTTAAAAATTTCTAAAGAAAAACTCAGAAAAGTTAAAAAATTTTTTTTTTTGGACAAAAAATCTTCTCCCTCCGTAATACTTTCCCTCCTTTGTACTTCCCCTCCTTTATACTTCCCCCTCCGTTATGCTTCCTCTCCCGTTATACATCCCCCTCCTTTATACTTCCCTTCTTTAATAGTTCCCACTCCTATATTTTTACTTCTCTTTATGGAAGTTTTCGTTGGAAGCTCTTCAAACTAGTACTTAATTTTTGACTCGATGATTTAATTTTTCTCTTAGGATTTCCATTTTCCAAAATGCCAATTTTGATCTCCCAATACTTAAAAAACCCAGCATAAGAATAATCAACTTTGAAAATTAAATTTGGATCATTTTTCAGGAAAAAGGCTTATACTAACCATCCACCTAAGCCTTAAAATGTCCATAATGTTAAGCGACCATTGGTCTTTAATGTCCATAACTACTTTCAAAATTGCAATAGATTCTGAAAGAAATCTAACTATAACTCAATATTTCATTTTGATATTTATCGCTTTATTTACGGGTTATTTTACTTCCCATTTTGGGCATTTTCGAGGGGTTTATTTTCCGATTATCTTTTACAAATATGTTTGATCTAAGGACGATTAGATTGAAGATCATGATTTTTTTCTGGAGAAAGTTACGGCCGGCCAGGTGCTTGCCTTGAGGCATATGGTCAGCGAGAGTTAGCGCGTGCCCCCTTCCCCCTTTTTTTACCATTGATCTTGAACTTAAAATCACTCAAAATCCATCTTAGAAAATTAATTAATCAGGCTTTTTTTCATTAAAATGCGTACTCCGAAATCCGGCTTCAATGTCTAGGAAAAACTAGATAAAAAAATTTTTTTTTGTAAAAATTCCGTAAATATTTTATAAATTTTTGTTATTTATATTCAAACCGCAAATACGAGAACTCAATATTATGGTTCCCGGCTGAAGTTATAAACGGTGCAATTTACTTCTCGAGTAATTATTAAAAAGAAAAAGTTAAGAACAAGTCAACCCTTTAAAATAAAATAAAAACTCGTGGTCTTTTGAACATTTCAAAAATGCTTAAGAGTTTCGACCTATAATTTTCCGATCAACTTTTCCTTCCCCACCTTTCTTACCACCGAAATTATCCTTTAAAGTGGAATATTCTAGGGTGTAACCGTCTAAAATATTTTATAAATCTTGTTAATTATTTTGATAATAGGGCAATTTAAAGGGAGAAAATTGTTTTGAAAAGAGTTTCTTTGTAGACTCGGATTAAATATTCAGGACGAGGATCTGCTCAGGGTGTCAGTCACCACTAAACTCAGACACATTATCTATCGTAACCAATTATTTCTTTTGTTTTTGTTTCAAGTAAGCCCTTTTATTTTCTAAAAAATTTAAATTCACCGATGAACTAAAAAATATTGTATTAACCTCAATGAATGCTTTGAGTTTTCTCAAATCAGGAACTAATATTTTTAAATTTTCTCGAAGAGATGTTATTGTGACGCCCTCCAAGACACGGTCTCTGGGAAAAGGGTCTTCTAAACCCGCATAGGAAAATTCGTTTTGAACATTTTAATTAAAATTTTTCTTTTCTTTTGTTATAAAAATAATTTTTGATATTTTGAGACTAATTTTATCGACCATCCAATTAAATTCTGAGTTTTGGGTATATCAGGGGTATATATGACCACAACCCTGATATACCCAAAACTCAGTATAAAAATAATTGTTGAGGAAGTGGCGACAGACGTATCGGCTCAAGTAGGTTCACGCTGAGGCAATAGGTAGCAGCACGTTCCGCGATCCTACTGAAGTTCTTGCTTTGTCGACCCTTCGAAAGATAGCAGCTGAGTTCAACTTTTCAAACGAAATATACGAGGCGAGTTCTTCCTCCGAGGATAGAATTCTCTACCATCACCACAATAAAATTAAATCCATAAACAAAAATGAATGAAAATTAACTTTTTCAACGGAATAAACTAATAAATAATAACTGTCTGTGATCAGACTCGGCTTTAGCAGTACAACGTAGACGAGACCTCAGTCCGTCTAGGAGTTATGATTTTCAACTTCCTAAAAAAAGTTATTATAGTTTCTTAAGAAATGGAGTGGTGTTATAAGCATCCCTTTTTAGATCCTTTCCTTAGGAAAGGTTTTAAGTGAAAAACAAGGATTTTATTATCATCAGCCAATGAGAGCACTCCGTTCGTGGACTCCTTGAGATACCTCAATAGCTGCTATGAAAAAAAAAGGAGGGAAAACGGAAGGATTCCTTTAATTTAGCTAATCAGAGCCCCTCCATTCGATGACACCTTAAGGTTCCTTATTAGCAAACTTGAAAAATAGGAGGGAAATCGGAAGGATTCCTTTTATTTATCCACTGAGAGCCCTCCATTCGATGACATCTTAAGGTTCCTCAGTAGCTACCTTGAAAAAAAAGGATGGAAATCGGAAGGATTCTTTTTACTTAGCCAATGAGAGCCCTTCGAGGACTCCTTAACGTTCCTCAATAGCTCCCTTGAGAAAAGGAGGGAAATCGGAAGGATTCCTTTCATTTAGCCAATGAGAGCCCACCACTAGATGACGCCTTAAAATGCCTCAATAGCTACCTTGAAAAAAAGGAGGGAAATCGGAAGGATTCCTTTTATTTAGCCAATCAGAGCCCTCAGTTCGAGGACTCCTTAAGGTTTCTCAATAGCTCCCTTGAAAAAAGGAGGGAGATCGGAAGTATTCCTTTTATTTAGCCAATGAGAGCCCACCATTCGATAACACCTTAAAATGTTTCAAAAGCTACCTTGAAAAAAGGACGGAAATCAGGATTCCTTTCATTTAGCCAATGAGAGCCCACCATTAGATGACGCCTTAAATGCTTCAATAGCTACCTTGAAAAAAGGAGGGAGATCGGAAGGATTCCTTTCATTTAGCCAATGAGAGCCCACCATTCGATGACACCTTAAAATGTTTCAATTGCTACCTTGAAAAAAAGGACGGAAATCAGAAGGATTCCTTTCATTTAGCCAATGAGAGCCCACCATTCGATCACACCTTAAAATGTTTCAATTGCTACCTTGAAAAAAGGACGGAAATCAGAAGGACTCCTTTCATTTAGCCAATGAGAGCCCACCATTAGGTGACGCCTTAAAATGCTTCAATAACTACCTTGAAAAAAAAAAGGATGGAAATGGGAAGGATTCCTTTTATTTAGCCAATGAGAGCCCTCCGTTCCCCCGACACCTTAAGGTTTTTCAATAGCTATCTTGAAAAAAAGGAGGGAAATCGGAAGGATTCCTTTCATTTAGCCAATCAGAGCCCTCAGTTCGAGGACTCCTTATGGTTCCTCAATAGATCCCTTGAAAAAAAGGAGGGAGATCGGAAGGATTCCTTTTATTTAGCCAATGAGATTGGATGCCTTAAAATGCTTCGATGGGTACCTTGAAAAAAGGACGGAATCGGAAGGATTCCTTTCATCTAGCCAATGAGAGCCCTCCTTTTAGTCCTTTTGATGACACTTTAAGGTTCCTCAATAGCTACCTTGAAAATAATTAGGGAAGGATTCCTTTTATTTAGCCAATGAGAGCCCTCCTTTCGTTGACATTTTAAGGTTTTTGTTACTGTTGGAGCATTATTTTAAATATAAATAATAGTTGAATATAAAGAAACAAAATGTCCTAATTTTTTTGAAAGTTTGCTTTACTGAAGAAAGGGATTCCCTCCTATCTTTCACTCAATGAAGGATATGAAAAAAGACGTGTTTGAAGAGTGGTTCAGACATGGGATACCGTCATCCATCAACCTCCCAATCCCCGAGTAAAAGTATCGAGGAGGACAGACGGAAAATGAAAGGGAGCCGGATTGGTGCGAGAAGATGGCGGGGAGGAAAGAAATCTCTCGTTGGTTCAAATCTAAGGAGCAGTGCTTCAGACTCTGGGAAAGTACCAAATGTTCGAAACCCTTAATGACATTTCTATCTTTCCTCTCTCACCTCCCGCCCTTTCAAAATCAATATGAGGTTTTTATTCAACTTCAAGTTTTCTTGAAGAAAAAGAGATTTTCTTTTTTAAAATGAAGTGAACAATTTGAAGGGTTATATTGAAGGTTGTATAAAAAAAGTATTATTCTCTTTAGAGGGCTCTATAATGTGAAGTCGAGGTGTAAAGCTCACCTCCCTCGCCCGCCCAGCCGACGTCAGACAATTCTCGAGATGGATTCGATCAGGTTTATTATAGACTTGAGACTTAAAACCCTTTCAAATTTATCGCTTTTCTCCCATAAAGAATCAATCTTTTCCTTCCCCGAACACGTTTTAGATTTTCCAAGTTTCCTCTTTTTCCAACATTCGAAGAATTGATTTAAAATTGCGTTGAAGGAGTTTTTTAAAAGAAAATAAGGATGAGGGTAAAAATGACTATATGGAATGATATAAAAAGAACCCTCTTTTAGTCGGATTATAAAAAATATATGTCACCGTCCCTCAGAGTCAAATCCAAATAATCAATTTATAAGAAAACCCTCGATAAAACCGAGTTGATAATTTATGCATTGGATTTGAGAGGACTTGGGCGTTTGGGAAAGAAGGGCCCGGAGAGCTGTTGATTTCCAATCATTACCATAACCCTTGGCCCTATGGGAACGGTAGGGATCGGTGAAGGCGAAAGGTTCTTTCCCTGACAAAACGAGCCCTTTGGGGGGGCCTCGGAGCCCACAGAATTGAAGACGGTTCCCTCCATAACCCTCGGAGAGGGTAAAAAAGAAGGAATTTTATAGCAAGCACGGGAGCTGTTCCTAGACCAAGACAACCGAACCCCAATACTTGAAACCCTCCTGGAATTATTTTATTCACAATTTTATAAATCGTCCAATTCTTTCAATACCCAAGGAAAATAGACAAAAATCCCTTCTTCTGCGAGAATTTTGTCCTTTTTTTTGTATATTTTCTCAAAAATTATACCTTCAAGGCGTAAATTTCTCCGTAAAAATGCGACGGCCGGCCGGCACCACAGACATCATGATCGGAAAAGACCACCATCAGTTTTCCTCTACGTGGTGTGGAAGACCCTTTTCCAGAGATGCCCAAAAATTATGTATGCAAATTACCAAGGAAGGCGATCTAAGATTCCTTAAAAAGGGTTTCTGATGGCCAAAATACCAAGACAAACGCTTAAAAATCTGTTAAAAATTGGGCTTCTTGACCGAAAAATAGAGGAAAAATGTGGTCTATTGGCCAAAAAACCGAGGAAACCCACCAAAAAGTTTGTTGAAAGAGGGTAGCTCAAAAACTGAGGAAAACTCTAGAAAATCTGATAAGAAGAGGTTTACTCCTGTCAAAATACGTAGGAAAAACCAAATGACCGAGAACATTTCAAAAAGGAGGTTTCTAGGCCAAAAAGCACCAGAAAATTTGGGGAAAAGTGGGGTTTCATTGTTCTCAAACTGAGGAAAACTGGGTTTACCCGGTCTAAAACTCGTTATAGTGGGATTTTTATTGCCAAAATACCGAGAAAATTGCTAAAAGATCTGTTAAAAAGGGGGTTTCATGGCCGAAAAATAAAGGAAAACCTAAATAATATTCTTCAAAATGTGGTTTATAGTCCAAAAAACCGAGAAAAACAACAACAAAGTTCGTTGAAACGGTGTCGCATGGCTCAAAAACTGAGGAAAACTATTGATAATCTGATGAAAAGAGGTTTACTAGGTCAAAAAACGAAGGAAAAGCCGAATGAGCGAGAAAAATCCGAAAAGATCCTTTCAAAAAGAAGGTTTCTTGGCCAAAAGTGCCAGAAAATTTGTGGAAAAACCATTTTTTAACTATTATTTAACCATAAACAAATAAATAATGGTAAAAAACCATTATTTAACCAATAATCCCAGGTTTATTGTTCTTAAACTGAGGAAAACTGGGTTTACATTTACCCGGTCTAAAACTCGTTAAAAAGAGGTTTTTCATTGCCAAATACAGAAAAAATTGCTTAAATATCTGTTAAAATGGGGTTTCTTGGCCGAAAAATTGAGGAAAGCCTAAAAAATTTTCAAAATGTGGTTTATAGACAAAAAAATTGAGGAAACCCACAAAAAGTTTGTCGAAATTGGGTCGCTCGGCTCAAAAACTGAGGAAAACTCTTGAAAATCTAATAAAAAGAGGTTTACTCGGTCAAAATACGTTGGAAAAGCCGAATGATCGAGAAAATCCCATCTTTTCAAAAAGAAGGTTTCTAGGCCAAAAAGCCAGAAATTTAGGGGAAATGGGGTTTCTTTGTTCTCAAAATGAGGAAAACTACTAAGCTTTCTCGTTTAAAACTCGTTAAAAAGGGGTTTTTGATTGCCAAAATACCGATAAAATTGCTTCAACATCTGTTAAAAATGGGGTTTCTTGACCGAAAAATTGAGGAAAGCCTAAAAATTTTTTCAAATGTGGTTTATAGACAAAAAAAAATTGAGGAAACCCACAAAAAGCTTGTTGAAAAGGGGTCACTTGGCATCGAAAACTGAGGAAAACTCTTGAAAACTCTTGAAAACTGATGACAAGAGGATGACAACTCGGTCAAAATACGTAGGAAAAGACAAATGATCGAGAAAAATCCAAAAACAACCTTTCAAAATGAAGGTTTTTAGGCCAAAAAGCGCCAGAAAATTAGGGGAAAATGGGTTTTTCTTTGTTACCAACTGAGGAAAACTGGGTTTACTCGGTTAAAAGAGCATAGAAGCCGAAAAACCTGTTTTCCCTACTTTTCGAAATTTTTGAGGAATTCTTAGTGTTAATCTCCTTAAATGTAAGCCCTTGCTTTAATCGAGCTTTTGGAAAAAAATTATACATTTTGTGATCAGGATAGCGATTTATTTATAGAAAAAAAAAGGGGGGAACAAGTGATTGTGGCAGGTGTTATGACACTTGTGGTGTTCCCATGATCGTCGCCCTCCCCGACATCATCGGCCATCACCCTTTTCGAGTTTCTCTCTTCACTGGATCATTAAGTCCGAGTTTCTGAAGCGTGTCGGTTGTTGTTCGATGAGGGGGATCATCGTTTCAATCCTCCGTGGTTTTCTTTTCGGATGATCATTGCCCTCCTTTTATACGCCCGCGAGAAGGGTCAGTCCCTTTATAAATCCCCACAGCTGTAAAACGTCAATTGGAATATTAAACATTGTGAGAAGAGGCTAACTATTTATACAAATTGACACCATTAAGCGATTCCAACTACTTAAAAAGTTATAGCCGTGAACTGAGTTTCTGACGTCAGACGACCAGAATTGATAGATCTAGAATCTAGACGACTGCGCTTTTCCGAGATTTTTTTGTGGGCAAAGTTTAAACTGAGCGGCAGGCGTTCATCACCCCCGCCCAGCGGCATAAAAATGTAAGAGTAGAAGAGGTAGGCCTTCAAAAATGATGTTTAGCGGCAGCCAGAACCGACGAAAACAGCATAAAACTTGCGAAAACCCTTTTTTTTGGTCTACCGAGACAGGAAATCTGTTCAAAAGAGGGTCGGAACTCCCAAAATCGGAGGTTTCATCGGTCGAAAAAAGTTTTCAAAGCCCGTAAAGCTGGTAAGAAGGGAGTTGGTTGGCACAAAGAGCGATAAAAACGCTCTAAAATCAGGGAAAAAGAAGGTTGCTCGGCCGAAGGAGTGAAGGAAATGCCTCAAATCTGATCAACAGAGGTTTTCTCGTTTTCTCTGGCAAAAGAGGCGATGAAAACTCTCTAAAATCAGGGGAAAAAGAAGGTTGCTCGGCCGAACGAGTAAGGAAACTTCTGAAATCTGATTAACTGGGGTTTTCTCGTTTTCTCGGCCAAAAGAGGCGATAAAAACGCTCTAAAATCGGGGAAAAGAAGGTTGCTCTGCCGAATGAGTGAGGTAAATTCCCTGAAATCTGGTTAAAGTGATTTTTCGTTTTCTCGGCCAAAAGAGGCGATGAAAATCTCCAAAATCAGGTAAAAAAGAAGGTTGCTCGGCCGAATGAGTGAGGGAAATTCCCTGAAATCTGATTGACAGGGCTTTTCTTGTTTTCTGGCCAAAAGAAGCGATGAAAACGCTCCAAGATCAGGGAAAAAAGAAGATTGCTCGGCCGTATGAATAAGGAAAACTTCTGGAAATCTGATATGCAAGGTCTTTCTCGTTTTCTCGGCCAAAAGAGGCGATGAAAATGCTCAAAAATCGGGGAAAAAGAAGTCTGCTCTGCCGATTGAGTGAGGAAAATTCCCTGAAATTTGATTTACAGGGTTTTTCTCATTTTTTCGGTCAAAATAGTTAGGAAATGCCCAAAAATCTCCTTCGATGCTTATATGAAGAACGCAGAACATTCGGCGTTTCCTACTTCGCTGAGGATTCTCTCAAGAGGCATCACATTCTTCACGTTGGCATACGTTTTAATTCTAAAAATGGATAATATGTTTGCGTTTTTTTATTAACATAATACTGGATGAAAATGTTGGTACGCCATGAGGGACGCTTAAATTCTTTTTTTTAAATAAAAATAAAACCGCCCTTTTAAATTGGTTACACGTTGAACAAACAATGAAGCGGGTCTTCGTTAAAACAGAATGTTCTTCACAATAATTTCTACTTTGGGCTTAATCAGCTTTTTCTTTTTCCCCCCTAGTTGGTGTTTTTCTTTCTACCTCTCGTGGGAAATGGAATAAAAACGACTTATGCAACATTTTTAAATATTTTACGTTGAATGTTTATCTCTTTGATCGTCGGAGTAGAAAATCAACCCCCCCGCCTACCGTTGAGAATCGGTGATTCCGTTCGAATCGTTTCGCTAACGTTCTTCGAGTATTCCCTCGGTTTAATTTGCAATGCTAAATTTAGAGGGTGGGTGGGGGGGCTCGGGAGAAACACGGTACAATCGAGCCAATGGCTCCCCAGTGCCTTCACAACCGATACAGGATTCAATGCATTTCAATACAAAACCCCCCCACAAGGAGCAATCTCTATCCAAAAGAGGGCGCAGGACCGCCCTTCTTCAACAGACCAATTGAGATTATGTAAATTTTTATTTAAAAAAATAAAAAGAAGCTTAGAAAAAAATATATTTTATAAAATATGAAGGGAAATCTCTTATTGCATTCTTTGGTTCAAGGTCCTCGGGATATTGAAGATTTCCAAGGTCGCCTCTCTTCCAGGAATTTCTAGCATCCAACAATCTCTGGAGCTTAGAAGGACCCTATACTAAATCAAGGAGAGAGGAAAAAATCTTATCGAATATTTTCCGTATAGAAAACCGGACGTGAGGAGATTCTCAAGCCGTACGCTTGCTATTTTATTATTTGTTTATCATGTCAACGGATTTAGTTGAAACAGAAACTTTTGGTCTTCTCACTTCCTTAAAGAGAAATTATTAGAGATGGTTAGAGAAGATAAGACCCAAGGTCATACGATACGACTCAGCTGAGTCGTATAAGGGAACGACTCACTTCCCGACTCCGAGTAAACGTAAGGTTATATTATACGAAGGTTATTTTGTTATCTCGTTTAGTTTCAGGTTCATAAATCAACTAGTTTCTCAACAGATTAGCTAAAATCAAAGACGGAAATTGATTCCATACTTTTTGTAACGATTTTTCAAGTTAAAATTAAAAAACTATCAAGGAAACTTTATACCCACGCTAAGTAAAAATTGGCGGGAACGTTTTGGGGATAGGTAATTTCTATGTGCTGTTATAGTTAATCAGAAAAACCCTGTTTCGATTAATGAATTTGCTCTAGTGAGAACATCGTGAACTAACTGAGTCGGAACGACTCCCTGAAACTGGGATTTAAGCCTGTACGAGAAAACCTTTACCGTTTTGTGAGTCGTACACTGGAAGAGTAAATTACGATTCCCTGAAACTCTCGATTTTTTTTAAATCTGAATGTGGCAGATCGTTGAAAATTGCAGAAATGTCGATTTTTTCCAGTATCTCGAAAAAGTACGAAGAAAATACTCAAAAAAAGCTGACAAAATTTTGGCGGGAACGTTTTGGGGATAGGTAATTTCTGTGCGCTGTTATAGTTAATCAAGAAAGCCATGTTTCGATTCATGAATTTGCTCTGGTGAGAACATTGTGAACTAACTGAGTCGGAACGACTCCCTGAAACTGGGCTATAAAGCCTCTACGAGGGGACCTTTCCCGTTTTGTTAGTCGTATACGGGATGGGTAAATTACTATTCCCTGGAACTCTCAAATGACGGTCTCTAGAATGGGGTCTTTCAGACCCCGTATAGTAAAACTAAATGTCTTTACCGATCGGTTCTCTGTGAAGATTGGATGAAAACTGCGGCCATTATGTTTCCTAAAAAATGCGACGGCACCACAAATTTTCTGATCAAAAATGACCCCTTACCAGTTTCCCATTTCCACTAGCAAAGAGGAAAATACAGTGGAGTTGAAAACGAATTTTGTAACAAAGATTGTTGAAAATGAAAATTGGCCGCGTGCCTAAATGATCCTAATTAATATTTCTGAACTCGAAAGCTGTCGAGCCTGAAAACGGAAACGTTCAATTCAATCGGGATGAGCTAATTCTCGGTTCCCAACGGGGAAGTTGTAATTAGTGAAAATCACGTGACGCCATCAATGACTCAACTTTAATTAGACGGCTTGGATCTGTTTCCTCTCGGTTTCTCAGTTCAAATCAATTTTAAGTTTCGTCGGGCAAAATGACTAAAAAGCCGTGACGTTTCGGTTCGTTTCTCTCAATTTGCTAATTCAAAAATTTCGCTCCGGGGAGTATGGGAAAGAGCGGAAAGATTTACCGGAGGAAGGTTTCATTAGAGTTTCTCCCTTTTTCCGTTTTAGAGCCGGCATCTTCTTCCGCATCGCCGCTCCGTTTTTCCACCGGGTTTTGATTAGACCGGAATAAATGGCTTGGAAACCTCCGGGAATTATCTTAGCGACCCCCTCCCCCTTACAACCCGCAGCATATACTCAAGATGCACCTTTGCTTCGTTTAATCTCAACGGACTGAGTGGATCTTTTAAAAATTATTAAAAACGGCATCAAGTAATGAGGAGGGACAAAAAATTACGGGAAAAGAAAAGTAACTTAAAGAGCATTTTGAACGAATGTATGCGTGTCAACATAATGCGGTTCGCCGTAATGCATTTAACCATAAAATAGCAGAAATCGCGAGTAACCGATCAACATAAAAATTTGCAACTAAACATAATGAAAACAGTTGAATTGCATTAAGGTGAACTGTCAAGTTTTAAGGTTTTTGTCGTTTCGCTATTTCGCGTTTTAAACGGCAAAAGTAGACTTGCTCTTTGGCTGTCCCTAATTTATGGTGAGATGTATTATGCCCAAACGTCAGAAACAGTTCTATGGCGAAACAAGTTTAAAGAGAAGCGTTATGGTGACTTGCACTTTTTTTAAGTCGACTTGCATTTATTGAAAAAGTCGTTAATGGCGAAACGCTTTATGTTAAAATGCATTATGCTCAAAATTTTTGAACTTTGGAGAACTTGATGTTCAATTGCATTATGCCGAAACGCCATTTTGTCAGTTTTTGATCAATTAACAAACTCTTTCAATTATTTTCTAACGCTTTTCCCTCATTCAAGCATATATTTTTCAATTATCTCGATTTTTGGGCAAAAACTTTTGATTTTGGGTAAAAAATTCATAGAAAATTTGAAGGTAACGTGTATTAGAATGCATATTGGCTGACTTATTCTGGGTCAAAACGTCCTGAAAATCGTCATCCGAATCGTCTTCGTACATTTCGCGATTTGGTTTCGAATAACGACCGAGATCGACGGACAAAACGGATCCGAATTCGATTTCTCTGTCGTCGTCGAGGCGATTTCTATACGAGCGTACGAATATCGCACAGTCCGACATTTTATTCGCGGTTTCGATTATTTGTCGGAATTCGCAGGACTCGTATGAAGACGTGTTCGGAAACCTCATCTCCTGTCCGTTGTTCTGTATTTTATCCAAAATTGCGCCCAAAACTTTAAAAAACGTCTCTTTCTGTTTGATCTCCTTTAAATAATTGACACTTTTAGTCGTTGGGTCATGAGGATTATTTATTCTTATTTCTTCAACTTTTTTGTATTTTTTAAATCTTCTTTTCTGTGCAGTTTTAAAACCGGCCATTGCCAAAGTCGTCAAAATCTGAACCATCGTGTTTTTCGAAAAATCCTTTTTTAAAACACATTTTAACAAAAATAAAGGATCTTTTTTTAAATTTTTGACTATAAACTCTTGCAGAATTTCTTCATCTTCGGTATTTGGAGGTTTTACTTTCACAATTGGGACTGGACCAATTTTTCGTCTTAAATCTTGACATTTTTTTGGCTTTGAGATTAGTTTTCAATTTTACAGGAACGAGACTTTTTAATTTTTTAACTTTTGGTGGAGGATTTGACTTCTGAATAATCTTTTTGTTTATTTCTCTTCTTACTTTTCGTTTTTTTAGGCTTCTTTTTGAGACTCTTCGTGCTCATACCGTATTTGGCCATTTCATCCCAAGAGGGCAAACCATGGTCTCCATTGGCGAATACGTTTTCAACTGTTCGGGAACGAATATAACACAAAATGTTGTAGAAACGCCTCAACCTCGCCCTCATACTTTTAATGCTCTCCCGCGGGCTTTTTTCTTGATTTTTCTTCCTCTTAGGTTTCGAGCGACGAACTGACATTTTAGACGCTCCAAGCGAAACTTTGGATGTACTCGCTCTTTTACTTCCCTCTCTAGAAATCTTCGTTTTTGCCACATTTGGAGTAAAATTACTAGGTTCCGATTTCCTAAAATTTAAATAATTATAAATTATAAATTTTATATATTACATACGCCTTTGGCTTTGTATTTTCTGTGTCATTTGAGTAATTCCAACAGACGACCTTTGATATTTCATATCTCAAAACATCAGGTTTTGACGTGTCATTTTTCATCTCAACAATTCCAGAGTATTGAGATAACTGACCACCGATCTTTTTAGGCGGAATTTTCTCGGTTTTCACTTTTTGACGCCTTTTTTTCGAAGTTTTCTTCACATTTTTCACGTTTCGCTTCAGAATCGGGACAAATTTCCTATCGAGTTCGCGACTCTTTTGTTTGCATTTTAAAATCGCCGACTTTACAACCGGAGAGAGACCGGCTAAAATTAAATTTAAAAAAATTAAGGAAAACTTAAAAATTTTATTTACCAAATTTATTGCATTTTCGGGCCATATTTCCATTACTTTTCTTGCTTCTACTATCCCTCGCTTGCCTATTCTGGAACTAGAAAATAAAATACACATAAAATTTTTTGTAAGTAAAATAAAATTCACCTCTTGTTTTAAAATTTGTGTTGGACTAATTTTGTGTTTTTTAAAATTTTTATAATATGTTTTTTTATATATCAAAATGATGGATTTTTAATTTTTGAGATTATTTTTTGAAAAGCGTTAAGGAATGATTCATGGGCTCGGGTTGTGAATCAAATGGACGGTCAACTGAGGTCAATGAGTGATTAAGACACTGAGAGTTTTTTTAAATTAAAGACTCCTTTTCATTTTTCCCACGGTTTCAAAAGTTCTTGAAAAATAAGCGCGAAGGGTCCAGGAAATAAGGAAACTCGTTGTGGGCTATGAGGAAGTGAACTCCAATGACGTCATGCTCCCCCCTCTCCAACCACATTAATTTATCATCGCTATGTGAATTTTAAAAATTGATCAAATTTTAAATATCTATTTTTCAACGTAGGAGAGTATCAAGAGTATTTTCATTTTTTTAGCTCAATATTAAAGGGGGAATACAGCTCAACATAACGCATTTCACCGTAAAGGAGCTGAACATAAAAAATCTGCATTTCGACGTAAAAAATCTGTAGTTCACCATACTGCGTTTCGGCACTATGAAATTGAATATAAAGCTCTAAAAAGTTCAAAAATTTTGAGCATAATGCATTCAACATAAAGCGTTTCGCCATAAACGACTTTTTCAATAAATGCAAGTCGACAAAAAAAGTGCAAGTCACCATAACGCTTCTCACCATAAAAGCCTCTCTTTAAACTTGTTTTTTCGCCATAGAACTGTTTCTGTCGTTTCGGCATAATACGTCTCACCATAAGCTAGGGACAGCGAAAGAGCAAGTCTACTTTCGCCGTTTTAAGCGCGATTATGGCGAAACGACAAAAACGATAAAACTTGACAGTTCACCATAATGGAATTCAACATAATGCATCTCACCAAAAACTAGAAAAAGCAAGTAGGCAGCCAATGGGATCAGCTAATTTTATGACACAAGGGGGTTAACTTTTTTCCTCTCGCGAGAGTGTGCGAATTTCATTATGGTGAATTGTCAAGTTTTAAGGTTTTTGTCGTTTCGCCATAATCGTGTTTTAAACGGCGAAAATAGGCTTGCCCTTTCGCTGTCCCTGGTTTATCGTGAAATGTGTTATGCCCAAACGTCAAAAAGTTTTATGGCGAAACGACAAGTTCTTTAAAATGAAAGTTTCCTTTGTGTCCAACTGCGTTATGTTGAAACGACAAATTTTATGTCGAAACAGTGTTAAATCATGTTCAAATGCATTATAATGAACGTTTTCGACTATTTCTTTATGTTGAGTTGCAGATTTTTTATGGTGAACGGTAACTCTCAATTTCTGCTATTTTACGGTCGCATTATGGCGAACCGAAAAAAAAACTTTTCTAAATTCACAAATATACCTACATTAACTTATTTGAAATTATACATCTCCTCCTTTAAACTTCCACCTCATTTACTTCACCCTCCTTAAGCTTCCCCTCCTTGATACTTCCCCCTCCTATATTGTTCCTTCTCTTCCAGGAAGTTTTCGTTGGAAGCTCTTCAAACTAGTACTTCTTCTAGTGTTAGTTTCTAATTTTAGTTTTTCAGAATTTCAAAAAGCGTTATTTGGCGTGGGATCGTGCAACAGAGGGTGGGCGATCGTATAATGAATATTAGCCGCGATTAGACCCCCTCATCACCCCCTTCCGTGTCGCTCATCTTTTTTAATCAAAGGTTAAAACCACACGTCACCCCTAATAACAACATTGATTGTATAATGGGAACACGCGATCCTGAATAATGAATGATCTTTGGAAAACCTTCAAGAGGACTCCTCCACGTTTAATATACTCACTAAAACTTCCAAGTGGTCCTCCCTTTTTATATGAGAAATTAAAATATTTATTGGATTTCGTTTAAGGTCATTTGCATGGCTATTCCAATAAAATGAACCCATTTAAATCTATATTGCCTTCCCAGAAAGTCGTTTATAAAGAATTATTCAATAATAATCGTTGGGAAAAACTAAATAAAGTACTGGTTTGAAGAGCTTTAGAGTATAACGGGGCGTACGTACAACGGAGGGGAAGTATAAGTAAGAGGAAGTATAATAGAGGGGGAAGTATAACAGAGGGGGAAGTATAACAGAGGGGAAGTATAACAGAGGGAGAAGTAAAACGGAGGGGGAAGTATAAGGGGGGAAGTATAACGGAGGGGAAGTATAACGGAGGGGGAAGTTCTTTTGTTTTGAAAAATTTCCGAGTTTTTTTCCGACAAATTTTCGGGGTTTTTTTTCGAAAAATTTTCCGGGTTTTCTTTTTTAAATTTGAGCTTTTTTTTTTTGAAAAATTTTTTAAGTTCTTTTTTTCGAAAATTTTTTAAGTGTCATGGTAGAAATAATGGGCTCTTGGCCTACGGATGTGCCTCTCGTAATGGGTAGAAGTATAAAATTTCTCCCTAATAAAAAATAATAAATTAAAAAGTGGCAATTTTTTTCACCAAAAATTCTAAAAAAATATAAGGAGTAATTGGTAAAATTTGGTGAAATCGGACCAACTGCAACGGTTCGGCCGCAGCGAATTTTTTACAATTTCAAACAGACATATCTCCGCCATTTTTTCGAAATTCAAAAATCCCCCCCCCGGCGCGCCGGCCCGAACCACAGACAAAGTTGAGATCGGTAAAGATCAATATTCGATTTGACCTCCGGGGTCTGGAAGACCCTTCCCCAAAAACCCGACGTCGAGGGTGTCACAATAACTTCTTTAAGGAAGTTAAAATGTCATGGCTTTCCAGAGTTGATTAGTCGACTAGTTGAACGTCAAAGAGAGCCTACAATGTACTTTTCTGAGTAATAAAAGTCTGATATAGGAAGCCCACCTCCCACTCCACGGCCAAGTGTTTGCACATAAACCTGTGTACAGAGCAGTAAATGCACCTAGAAAGAGTTGGCACTAAAAACTCTCCCTTTGGTCTCAGAGGCGTAAAGAAAAAAGGAGAGGAAAAAAACAGGCGGGGACGTTTTATTGAGTCATAATAACGACTTTTTTTATTTCCGAGGTTTTCGAATAAAGTCGACTTTTTGAATAATTGATTTTCGCCAAGAGAGCCGCCATATGTAAACTCTTTCCTAGGTGACGTTTTTACCTTTTTCTCAAAGTTTACAACAAACTTATCATACTTCAATATAATTTCAGCTGATTTGTTCTTAAAAATTTTTTTTGACAAAACTTTAACAAAAGAAAAGATTAAAAATCACTTTAAAACAATGGTGAATTTATGAAAAAGTAGCAACAGTCTTTAGATCATTTTTCATTGAAAAAAAGACAAAAGTAACTTGGCATATGAACAAAAAACGTTTTACTTTTGTCTTTTTTTTTTTGCGGGCCGTTTTTTTCGTTTTTTCGATGATGTTTCATAAATTCAAGTTTGGACGGGGTGACCGTGCAAATAAGAGTGCGAGAAAGGGAAACGTATGATTTATGCTTCTGGGAAAATAGCAACCTGGGGCGGGAACAGCATTTTGGGTGGAAGGGGAAAACCACCCCCGAGCCGTTCAAAAAGGGCCCTAATTAACTCCAATTGATGGTTTCGGTTCATTATTGCCTCCGGGATTAAACGACAATAGAACCCCCACCACAATTCCCAATTTCGAAGTAAATCCCATCTCCGTTGAGTCATTTTCAACTTTTTCGGAAATCAAAATAAGGCCGCTGCGGAAACCCTTTGAGACTTGAAAAAAAGCAATAAAGAACTCAGTTTGTTATCGAATCTGTTGACAAATCGTCCAAAATGGCGGATTTATCACGTCGCAATAAAACACCAACGGCTTTCCCCGCGATAAAGATTAAAAGGAGCCGACGCGGGTTTACACAAACCGCGATACATTTGAAGATTTCGTCCCCTTATCGTTTTACGACGTTTAAGATTGTAAAAAAATCGAAAATAAGCTTCGAAAATATCGAAAAACTAGCACAGTTTACTTAATTTTCTTCTTTTTTTGCTTTTTTCGTCGTTCTCCCTACGAACAACATCAGGAGTGCCAACAGAATCGACTGACTTGATGAAGAAAATTTCGAAGTCGACTGCGCTCATGCGAAAACGATGTTTGAGCAGATGCGACTGGGTAGTGCGACGTAATCTGTATTGATGGAGAAAGTTGGGTAAATAGACGTATCGGGAAAATGATAAAAAGACGGCTCGTTTCAATTTCTGAACTGCTCAAGGAAAAAACTGATGTCGGGATGTTAGATTGGGGGGTCGGATTAGCATTCGAAGCGTCTCCTCACTCTTTGATCTCGCTGATATT
The DNA here is from genome assembly GCA_014119065.1 of Orius insidiosus. Taxonomy (NCBI): domain Eukaryota; kingdom Metazoa; phylum Arthropoda; class Insecta; order Hemiptera; family Anthocoridae; genus Orius; species Orius insidiosus. The sequence goes on from JACGAQ010001909.1 coordinate 40,231, forward strand.
TAAATCATGCAAATGATTCCCAAAGTTCTCCCGCCCTTCTCCCTCTTCTACGAAACAGAAATCGGCTCCCGGGAGGCAATTCCGCCCTCCATTACGCGCGCGGGGGCGCCGGCTTAACTTCGAGTCAATTATGGTAAATACTGATTGCCTCAGAATTGCCTCTTACAACTTTTGATTGAGTGTTAAGTTACTGTTAACTTTCTTCCTCTTCCCCTTTCGCTCAAGAAACTCCTTTTAGTTAAAGGATCCTCGTTTTAAACATTAAAATGTCCTCTTCGTCACTGATTAACAATTTTTAACTTCTTAATCTTTGACGAGAGAGCCAAATATGCTATTCTTCTTCGCCATCTTGCTTAGAGAAACTTTCAAAGGTCAATTCCAGTTAAAAGGACTTGATGGATTCGAACTCCGGATTTCGGTAGGTTCATCTGCAGTTGGAAAGCTAATCAGAAAAACCTTTAAACAATAAAAAGAATCATTGTTCTAATCAGAAGTGATAGAACAAATTAAGTGAAGTCAGAAAGGACTTTGGAGGTGATAAAAGAAAGGAATGAGGGTGTCCTTTGGAGTAAAGGGACCACGCATGGGATGGGATTAATTTATTAAGTGGGAAGCTCCCTAGTATTCGGAAGGGATCCCTGTTCTCTATCTCAAAGATTAATTATAGAGGAATGGTCATCCGAGGTCGCGCTCTAGCAGTTCGGCTAATTGTCCGGAGGAGCGCAACCCCAAAGTCCGACCATCAAAGTAAAAGAGAGATCGGGGAATTCCCTCGTCGAATCTTCACCGAACCTTCAAATTATCCACTTACTCTAAATTCGTTGAAATCAAGAAAATTTTAACTTGAAAAGACAATTTTTCGAAACCGATGAATCAAGGGGGCAGATGGTCAAAGTAATAACACTCATCCAAGCCCTTTACGTCGCCCTGTAATTACACGTCTCCACCCCTCAAAATTTGATTTATTCATGGGAGTATGATCGTTAAATTAATATTATCTGCCATATTATGAGGTAATGAATCTTAAGTTAAAATAGGGATTAAAACAGCAGCGGTAGCTGTTGAGGAAAAGTAGAAAATGTTGCTGGCGAAAAGTGGCTCTCGATTGTGAGGAAGCAATTCAATTAAGAGAAAATGAGTCAGAAAATTGGCGAGCGTCATCTTCGGAGCACGCGATCCCGCAGTTTATATTCGAATTTGATTAGGGAACGATTGGATGTTACGCCCTAAATTGGCCGTCTTCTATAATTCCCGAGAAAGAAATAAATTAATTAAAAGGAACAAGGAAGAGATCCATGACTTTAAACGAAATTTATAGCCTGGATTCTTGTTTTCGTCTTTTTCAAACGACAAAATTATCCAATCAAAGTTTATGCTGGCGCCAGGGAACTCGGCCCACGCCAATCACGTTCCGCTTCTTTTAAAATCCAACGACCTGTGACTCAACAAAAATTTAATGCCCATCTATGAGGAAGTAGAAATCTAGTTTTAGATAAAAGAATCCTTATTTGGGATCTTTTTGATCTCAATTTCGGGAGTGAGTGGCGTCGAAGGTGAAGAGATAAATTAAGTGGAAGAAGCGAGAGAAATGTTAGAGTTTGCTGATTAACCCAAGGGGTGAGTTCCCAGAGTAGTAATCTCCTAAATTCGGGCTGCGGTCTTCGTTGTTAATGTCCTTCGGTCAGCTCGCCATCAGTCACCTGGACACTGACCAGAGCTCCCTCTTTCCCTAACGCAAAACCCAAAAACGGTCCAGCTATTTGTTCCATTCCACGGCTCTATCTACCAATCAACTCCCGTTGATTTCATGAAAAAATATCGTCTTTTTTTAAGCCGGCAATAAAACCCAATGAGTGCCCATTAGCTATAATCTCCCAGTTTTTTTCTTCTCCCCACTCGACTTTTTCAATTGCTCCAATCAACCTTCGTAAACGAAAACTTGTCACATAAATACCGAGATCGGCATCCACGTAAATTGGCTGAAGACCTTTTTTATTGGTCAAAAGACCAAAATATAAATTGAAAGAGCAGATGACGATTTGAACAACTGCTTTTTTTCCCTCCCCGGACAATATTAACGGACCTCTTCGTCTTCATTTATCCGTAATTGAAACACATCATTCCCCCTTAAACTTAATTAATAAATTAACAATCCTTTCGCCGCAATCTAACAAAATATCCCGACGAAGTTCCGAGGAATTTTCCAAGGTTTTTTCCTGGGTGTGGTCACATGAAGGTCATTGCCACAATTATGATATCTTTGAAAAATTAAACTTCGCGTTACAGCTCGCACTTAAGTTATAATAAAAAAAAGATGCCCTTGAAAATTTTGAAATCGGCAAGAATAGGATGTCTAACCTCTAAAAAACTAAAAAATTTTTTTTACCTAATATTATTTTTTTAGTGAGGTTTTTGTGGGTTGACGCGGGAAGGGATGGCCCTGAGGGCAAGATTTACATGGCAAAGGGTTTCGTTCTTCGCCGGGATCTCCCTAAATTATGCCCGACTAAATCAATACGCTCCCGTGTGTTTTTCTATTAAAATAAGCTTTTCCTTGTATAAACAAACGGCCGCTTCGGGTTTTCACCCGCTTTCCCTTCGAAGAGAGGCCGCCTTTTTCGCCCCCCGCCGCACGCCCTTCTCTTTCTAAAGTGTGTTTGAAGTTTAGAAAGAAACGGGGAGGAAACAAAAATAAAAAGTTAAATTAAAAATCACCTTTAAAGCTTTTTTTAAAAAGCTTCCTCAAGAGTGTTTTAAAAAGAACTTTTAAGAATCCTTTAGAAATAAAGTGCAGCATTCAACTCCAATGGATTATGTGGTGTTCACACTGTCTGTAGCTTCTACAGGAATAATTGGATGCTGTAAAAATGATTGTCTTTGCGAAATTTCTGGACGATTGACTGGAGAAGCCCCATCAGACTGACGAAGATGAGAGTTACTTGATGGCTGATCCACTTAAAATTTTGAATGCTTCTAGTTAATAATACGTAAGAAGAGAAGAGCTACACCAAGTTGTTAAGTTAAAAGGGAGCCAAAGACGTTTTGTCTTATTTGTATATTGTAAAAGCAGTTTAAATAATTGATTTTGACTAATTGAAGTTGTTAAAAGGAAATGAGCTAGGAGAGGGAATAAATAAAATTGAGGGTCTCGGAAGACTGGCATGGCTGAGGGCAGTTGAACACTTGTTACTTGCCGGACGCCGACATCCAGGAAAGGCGATAAATCCCCCCTTCTTCCCAACGAAAATCTAATTTGTCCTGAGGGATTTATTCCTTCGCGTGACCCCCAGGATTGCATTCATTTATTTAAACAAAGGGTATCGAAGGTTTGTTGACTTGACCGAAGGCGCCAGAACATCCGGTGTGAAAATTGAAAAAAAATTGGGTCGTCCGGGGTGTGGAAAGTGTGAGCGATATTGACGGGAAGGTGCTAATCGAATGGCAAGTGAGAAAACCATGGGTAAAGAGGTCCCTTTAGCTTTACCGTAAACAGGTCAATCAATTCCTACCCTATCTACCACTCAAAAACAAACAACCCCACAAACCCGACTATCTGGAGCCATTTCAATTTTCTTCAAGGCCCAGAATTTGCCTTTGAATGCAAAAAAAAAAAAGTATCGTGAGGAGAAATGACAAAATTAAGTAAACGAAATCGGCAGAAAAAGATAAACTTTTTAGGGTCTCCCATAACAGCGCCCTATTAAGCAAGGAACGATGGAGCGTTCCGCCCCCCCAAATCTGGTTTAATTGCTGTGGGTTCACCAAATCGGGTTCAACGGTTTTTTCGGCGTAGACGCCTTGGAAAACTAATCTTAAGGTTTGAAGAGCTTCCAACGAAAACTTCCTTAAAGAGAAGAACAATATACATAGGAAGGGGAAGTATCAAGGAGGGGGAAGTTTATGGAGGGGGAAGTATATAAGGTAGAAGTTTAAAGGAGGAGATGTATAATTTCATGTATGTATTTTTGAATTTAGAAAAAGTTTTTTTTTCGGTTCGCCATAATGCGACCGTAAAATAGCAGAAATTGCATGTAACCGTTCACCATAAAAAATCTGCCTGTATAAAGGAGGGGGAAGTATAACGGAGGGGGAAGTATAACGGAGGGGAAGTATAAGGGAGGGGATGTATAAGGGAGGGGAAGTATAACGGAGGAGGAAGTTTTTTTGAGATCGGTAAAGATCAATATTCGATTTGACCCTCCAGGGTCTGGAAGACCCCCAAAAACCCGACGTGGAGGGTATCACATTAACTTCTGTAAGGAAGTTAAAAGAAGGTGTTTTGCCTATTTCTATGCTAAGCAAACCAAGGAAAAAGCCATAAAACTTTGAGTGTCGGGCTCAATTTCGCAAATTGGCAAGCTCAATCCAGGCAATTAATTTTAACGTTCGGAAGTAATTGTAATACCCTCTACAGACTTGTTTTTGTAAATTGGTCTTTTAGATCCCGAAGGAATTAATAACAAAAAAAAAAAAAAGCTGGGAAACCCCATTTTTTAATCGGATTTTCGGGTGATTTCCACTGCTTTTCGTCTGAGAAATCTAATTTGTTCTCAGGTAACGTAAAAATGTTTATATCGAGTTTTTTTTAATTCACTGTTGGAGGAGGTTTCTCTTCTTTTTTTTTTGTGAATTCGAACAGTGGAGATAATGAATTAATCAAAGGAGGAGTTTTAATGAACGTTTCGGATTCTAAAGACGAGGGGGGCTGAGGAAATAGGTCGCGCAAGCGCTCCACTCTCCGAATATTTGTAGGCGTGGACAATCCCTCCAGCTCCAATCACTGCAGTTCACTCGGACGTGTTTAATGACGAAAAACCCACCCCAAGTACCGCTTCAAACCCCCACCCTCCGACGAGGAGCACCCTGTATGTTCCACCATCAAACGAAACCGCTGAATTATTATTCAAACTAAATTTAGTCTAGTTTATATGCAGTTCTGGCAGATTCTACATATAATTTCAAGTTAGCATTGCTTGTTTTTTCCTCTTACGAAAGATAAGGGAAGAATGGCGTACTTTTAAGGGGAAAAAACCGAAGAGAAAGCCTAAAAAGTTTTGTCAAAATGAAATTTCCAGGTTCATAAACTTCGAAATACTCCTTAAAATCCAGTAAAAAGGGGATTTCTAGGTCGAAAGAGTTTGGTAAAGCTTGAAACTTCTGGAGCATGCGCAGAAGGATTTTCACGTCAAATTTGACGTCAGATGACATCAGATTTGAGGGACAAACGATTTGAACGACGTCAAATTTGACGTCCAAATCCTTCGGCGTATACTCTAGGAGTTTCAAACTGCAGTTGGAACAAAGCTAATAAGGGAGCTTTTTGGACCACAAAAGTTAGGGATGGCCTTTCATTCTAAAAAAATTGAATTCCATGGAAAAAGACTACGGATAAATCCCGATAATACGATTAAAGAAGGTTTTCTAAGTCTAGCAGCCCAGAAAAACTCCCGAAAATCCGTTTAAAAAATTTTTTCTATCGAAAGAGGTAAAATTAACCGAAAAAAACTGGAAAAGAGGTTGTTTTTTTGGATGAAAGAGTGAGGATATTGCTTTAAATAAAGAAAAACGGGTTTCTTGGTTGAAAAAACTTCAGAGAATTTCCGATAGTCCGGTTAATGAAGGTTTTTTTTAAGTCGAGCTGCCAAAAAAAACTCCCAAAAATCCGTTTAAAAAATTTTTCTGTCGAAAGACGTAAAACGAGGAAAAATTAACCGAAAAAACTGGTTAAGATGGTGTTTTTTGGATGAAAGGCTTTAAATATAAAAAACGGGTTTCTTGGTTGAAAAAACTTCAGAGAATTTCGAAAATCCGGTTACTGAGGGTTTCTCGGCCTAAAAACCAAGAAAAACTTCCAAAAATCCGTTAAAAGGAGACTTTCTAAATCTAAGAGGTCGATAAAGCCGAAAAACAAAAAAATTTCTTTTACATTTTTTTTTTAATTTAAATTTAAATAAAATTAAAAGGTAATTTAAATTCATTAGGCTTAGAATTTTTATTATTCATTGAAATTAAAATTCTGCATATTTAAAACTGAAAAAAAATTTTTTCTTTAGGTTTTATTTAATATTTTTATTTTATTTAATCTTGGATGATTTTTTCCCTGCGCTGAAAATCCTGAGATGTTTATCTTGAGAATTTAAAAGCACTGATTTGAGCATTTTTTGAGAAGAGGGAAGTCGCGGTCAAAAAAAAAAATTTCGTGTGTGACTCTCGTCTGTTGTGCGGGTGGACTCGCAGGCATGCGCTTCAAAAAGCGTTTTCAACCGGAGTAGAAAATAATAAAATTCTCTCCCTCTCTCTCCCCACCTCCGGACTGGCATCCCTCTCCGGGAGGCGGTCTCATGAGTTGGCGGGGCGCTTCGAGAGGGGGAACGGCCGGGGGGACGGCGGCCGAAGTTGTTTAGTTGTTAGGATTTTGAAGTGATCTAGTCGTCTTGGGGGATAGATGGAGCTTGCACCTCTCGACTACAGGCTGAGGGCCTTACAGGCAACTCCAACCTCGTCGGACAGTGCCTTCACAATGATTCATCCTAAACATCCTCGTAAGTACCTTATTTATTTAATTTCTTTTATATATTTTCCCACAAAATCAGATATGAATCACCTAAAAATCTCCATATTCGGGCTACAAAAGAGGGACAGATAAAAAAAATAGATCCTATAACCACGCTATCCACTCGGCCACACTGTGCTTAGTGGAAATGGCACAAAACACAATTTAAATCGTCGTTATGCCTTTATTAAATCTTTACGCCAAGTACTAAACATTAACTGCAGATAACATCACTTATTACTAGTGCAATTTTATCATTATGTATGAGCAATCTTACCTACATTATTTGCAAGCTGAAACTAAATTAATTAAAATTAAAAATAATTAAAAACTCGATTAATAACAAAAAAATCTTTGACTGTCGGACAAATAGAGACTTTTCCCAAGTTAGTGGGACTAATCGTCGATTAGGATATTTTAAAACAGATGTTATTGGACAACATAATCGAGAATTTAGCCATCATGGGGGTTTTCCGTCTACAATACTAAATGTAATAATCGACTTCTGTAATTTATTGTTGATGTAATCTACGTTTAGTGAAACCTATGCTTATTAATCAATGATTAACTAATTCTCGATGAATGTTGGGAGCCTAGTTTTTAGATAAAAATAGTTAATTAATTTTTGTTGGTAAATCCTTGTTTAAAATTTAAAAAATATCGATGGATTTTTGTTGGATAAAAATTGTTAAAAAGAATGTTTTTTATTTTTTTCGCTGATATATTTATTTGGTAAGCCGTGCTTTCCTGCTCTTTGACCGGCTCGAAAATTAAAGCGTTTGATGATTTTCACCCCCCTTCGCAACTATTATTTCTGCGTTTTTAATCAAGTATCAAAAAGGTCATTTTCCTTGAAAAATAAATCGTTTGTATTTAAATAGAGAGGAGAAACCGTAAATCACAGCGTGGAATTTCAGAATTTATAATCCGCATTAAATTATCTCTGAAAATGAATAAACTTTTTGCGGTTCCCATGGTTGTTTTGAACGAATCTTTTTACAGTTTTTCTCTTTAAAATAAAGCTGATTTGAAAATTGAACAAATATAGAAAAACGTTATAAAATCTATATTTGGAAATCAGTAAATTGCCAGGACTGGAACGAAAAGCGATAAAAAGGAAATCATGCACGAACCATTTGATAAATTCAGTCAAGGAATACGAATTAAAATTAGAGGATTGATTAGGATGAGAGAGACGGTGGTTGCTATTGGTCGAAAGGAAACGGAGGCAATCAAAGAAGCGGCGTCGGCAAGTGTGGTTGGCTCTCTAAACAGCAATTACCTACTTAACAGGAGACTAAACCTAAATAGAGACCGGCCTTTCAAAGCGTTCGGTCACGCGCCCCCTTAAATCTCAATAAACTCCCTTAATTCTTATAAACCACACTTCCCGTCTCTTTTCCAGATTGGTCTAACTGGGAGTCAATTAGAAAAAGCCCCAAGTCCTCAAGTCTTTAAAAAAGAGGCCCTCTTTTGCTAATTTTAAAAAGGGAAGATTCATGACAGAAATCATTACGTTTTCAGAGATGCACGCTATGTTCGCTCTAATTACTCCGGTGGGACATACCGCGTCCATTTTACCCCGCGGTCATTCGTCAACCTCCCCACCTCCAACCTTTCATGTAGTAAACCGGATGGCACTACATCAAGCGAACACGAAATTACTAGGGACTTTTCCTTCAAAAGTAAACCGCTAACACATTAGTCGAATGTAAATAAAACAAATATGAAATTAAGCCATTTTTACCCGACGGCCCGCCAAGATAAGCGATATAACGATTTGTCATTGCCCCATCATTAAGGTGGACGTTGAGGATTAGAGGTAATTAAAAAAGATCAAACTTGATAGGTAATTTGCGGCCCTCCAAGCGCTTTCAAAAATGGTTTTAATTTTGAAATTGATTTCTTCCTTTTTTATGGAAGGAAATGACAGCTTCTCGCGACTGCCGGTCTTCGACTCACGGTACTCCTCTCTTCAATGAAAACCGAGAGTCGACATAATGGGTTCGCCATAATGCATTTTACCATAAAATAGCAGAAATCGCGAGTTCCCTCTCACCATAAAAAATATGCGACTCAACATAAAGAAAACAGTTAAAACGTTCAACATAATGCATTTGAACGTAATACGTCTCAAGAATACGTAGTTTAAAACATGACAGTTCACCATAATGCAATTCAACATAAAGCATCTGACTATGAAAAGTGTGAACTATAAAAGAAAAAGAGCAGCAGCCAATGGGCTCAGCTCGTTTTATGACACAAGGGGTTAACTTTTTTCCTCTCGCGAGGATGTGCTCGTTTTATGACACAAAGGGGTTAATTTTTTTTCTCTCGCGAGGATGTGCGAATTGCATTATGGTGAACTGTCAAGTTTTAAGATTTTTTTCGTTTCGCCATAATCGCGTATTAAGCGGCGAAAATAGAATTGCTAACACTTGTCGTTTCGACATAAAATTTGTCGTTTCAACCGAATGCAGTTGAACATAAAGGAAACTTTCATTTTGAAGAACTTTTCGTTTCGCCATAAAACTGTTTCTGTCGTTTGGGCATAATACATCTCAGCATAAACTAGGGACAGCCAAAGAGCAAGCCTTTTTTTCGCCGCTAAAAACGTGATTATGGCGAAACGACAAAAACCTGAAAACTGGACAGTTCACCATAATGCAATTCGCACATCCTCGCGGAGGAAAAAAAGTTAACACTATTGTGTCATAAAACGAGCTGTTCCCATTGGCTGCCTGCTTGCTTTTCCTAGTTTATGGTGAGATGCTTATGTT
>JACGAQ010001910.1:0-49559 GCA_014119065.1 Orius insidiosus
TAAAAAACTCACCTGTCGACCAAAGAAGAAAAATACCCTTTTCATAGGAATGAAATAAGATAAAGGAAGATAAGATAAAATTTTTGTGAACATCTGACCGGAAGGCGCCACGGATCCTGATTGTTAATTTCATTTGCGTTATCTATATATAAGGGTTTTTTAAATTGCACAAATGCCATTCTAAAAAGGAGCACACTCGGAGAAAAAAGTATGAGAGTCAGTAATAGTTCAAATAGGTCTCTCATAGCTGGCCCGGAGACTGGCTTTGCATAGTGATGAGATCCGCTGTAACGACCCATCCGATTCCAATTTTAATTTATTATCAAAGGCCAAGGGAGGAATAGCTATCTCTTAACTGAAATCTAACTAAAGGGGCTTTTCTTATGTTTTTCGCTTTCATTTTAAACTTTTAACGACATAACGGCCAATTTCGAGTTCTTTAAAAAAAATTATTTTGAAAAGAAAGTAAATTGAACCTCGGTGGAAGGAAAAAATTTTTCGTAGTTCATTTCAGGATACGATTGTAAATGTTTCACTAAGTTTTGGATAGTCAGTACTAAGTTCACTGAAGAAGAATACATATTTAGTTAGAAACTTATGCTTTTCAACAGTCCACATTTCATCAAATTCGGCAGTAGTTTCAATCAATCTGGACCGCAAATACGATTATGATGTGAAAAATCTGTGATGAAAAAGGGCCCCGAAGGGAACTCCCTCGAAAAAGGGAGACTTTTTAAAGTTTTTGAGCGAGGGGTGGCTCTTCCTGAGAAGTTTTTTAACGGTAGTATAATATTTTTCCCACCCAAAACCTCGCAGAATCAAAAATATTTGCGAAATAGAGATTTAGATTAATATAATTCTGGCTCACAAGGAGAATGTACTAATGATTTGGCGAAAATAGGATAGGATTAAGGGTCTTTTGACCCAAGGGGGTGCGGGAAACCCATTTCTGAAAACCATCTATCTAAGGTATTAAAGGAACTTTCTTCTGAGAAAGTTAAAAACGGTTTCTGTTTCCCTATCTAGATCTTGTTTGTGTAGCGAAAAGTTCTATGTACCTTAAATAGAAAAGAAAAGGAAAGGAAAAAGCAGCAAAATCATCATTTCTTTAAAGGAAGATGAGACGGAAAAAAAACCAATGGTTCTATTGATAAAAAGAGTAAACGGATAAAAGGCGTGAGTACATTGAGGTTGAAAGATGAGTTGCCAGGAAGGGTGGAAGGAGGATGTAGATGGGCTGCGTGGTGAGTGTGGAAAAAACCTTGAGTATCCCATTGAAAGGCGAATTCGGCGTTAGTCAGAATCTCGATAACAATTTGTCCTAAAAAAGTATAAGAAAGGTGACGATATAACGCGCTCTTTTTTGTCTGCGAACACAGGTTCTTTTTTATGTGTACATAAACACGCTTGCCATTTTTTTTATACTGGCTATTTTACATAACTTATTTTTTTCTATATCTTTCGCAAAAGTGCATGTTAATTAACCGCTGGATAAAAAATGATGGCAAAAAATTTCGTCCAAAAATCCATTCTCAGAATCGTCTAATAAATAAAGTTTAAACCCGCAGTTTCTATCCAAATCGTTCACGATTCAAGTACTGGCTACTTATCCCATCTCCTATTGATGGGATCGTGGAGAAAATAAATCTTGAGAGGGGGTGGTTTAAAAGGTTTATTATTCATTTTCCGACCAGCCTGCATCAATACGAAAGAAAACCAACTTCGTGAGTGTACCTTTGACATATCTTTTGCTAATTGGGCCACAGGATAGCTACAGTAGCTCAAAGCGTACATCAGCGAATTAATTTCACATTAAGCAAATATACATTCCAAAGGCAACTTCTGCATTGATACCTATAATTTTTTTCAACCTAAAAAGCGTATGACTTTATGAGTAATGATTGCTTTTTGTTGATAAACCGTACCATAAATCCTAAAAATCAGGAAAGTAAATAACTCTCCGAGTTTAAGTCTCGCGTCCATTAAGTGGTACGTGCCTTTTTTTGCTTGACAAAATGCCGGAATTCTTCCGACAAAAATGTAAACAGCGACTTAAACCTTAGTTAAAAAGGAATGCAAAATCTTTCTCAAGGTTGATAATATAATTTTATTTAAGAATTCAGTGATGTAATGACGCTTGCATGTATCTAAAGATATTTTTACCTGGTAAATTTTATGTATGACAGGAAGTGACCTTGTACGTCATTAAGAATTCAAATCAAGCTTGAAAAATTTAATTATGGGATAAAATGTGTTGGAACAAATGGTGACAAACTGGAGCTGAATTCGTTAAAGCAAACACGGCAAAAGCCAGGACAAAACCCTTTTGATTAGATGAACCTAAGGCTTATTTGTCTATACTACGCGGGGTGAGGGATGACAGGTGACAGGTAAATGAGATTAATTCATACCCATATCCCGAAAAGCCCCTTTTTTTTATCCTTTAAAAAATAGTTTGCTGATTTGATTCCATTCTAAATTGAATTACTTTTTATAAATTTTTTACAAAAATATCCTCAACTCCAATCTTTCAGCACGAGACCTTCCTACGCAATGGGATGTCCCAGCTTGCAAACAAAGATGGTGAAGCTAATACAATTTTGACCGCAGGTCACGTATACTTCGGTCTAAAATCGAACGGCTTTCATGACTTGCATTCGATGGTGTTAATTATACAGCTACACTTTAAAGTTCTATAAAATACAGAAAAAGGAATTGTCCAAACAAAGAGCTTTCATCAGAAAAAAAAAATTATTTTTAGATTTTTATAGAAGTTTGAAAATTGTCACGTTGGAATAGCAATTTAGTTGGCTCTTTGCTCTGCAGCCTTGCCATCCCCGCTCGCATGAAACTTCTCGATATTTTTTAATTTATTTTCCATCCCTTGCTTCTGCACTAAGCACATGTTTCCGCGTGCTCTCCGGGGAGCACTTCAACGATATAAATTAAAAATTTTTGGATGAATCGAAAAATTTGTTTCACCCATAATGGAACTCGCAGCTAATGGATCGGTCGGTCGAAGCGCAATCGCCCAAATACGTGGAGGGAATGTGGAATCCGGAGCGATTTTGTTTGCAGACGTAGTAAAAAAAAGGTTTTATGCTTTTGCTGGGAGGGGACGCTCATATAACCTTCGCAACCAAGCATATTTTTAATAATCAGGATGCACCTCACCATCGCCCACCATTGATAGATGAAAACAATGAATGCCTATCATTCTTTAATGTTTAATTGATGGGTTAAGCTGGGAACATTTTAATTTCACGAAAATTTTTAATTTAGTCCAACGCTCCCTATTGATCATAACAAGGATACAATGCGTAGTATCAGCCCTGAATCAAACATTATGACGTGATGGGCATGCAAACAATGGCCTTTACATTAAAATGTACAAAACAATAAACAATCCGTCCTCTGAAATCGCCATGTTTCCCTCCTAATTTTTGGAAATCGTAAAAAAGAATTATAAAAGTATCACATAAAATTATTACCATGAAAGCATTGAAAAAAAAAAAAGAAAAGAAGTTACTAAAATGATTATTACTTATAAAGTAATGACCGCATATTACAATTATACCTAAATTATTGACGATAGAACTCGCAAAAAAAAAAAACCAAAAAAAAAAAAAAAAAAACAAGAGGACTTCATTAACCAAAGCGTTTTTAATGATGGGATAAGATATTTTCTTTCACTTTGTTAATTAGGTATTCATAAGACGTAGATTTTCCTGGATAAGTGGCTTTCAAAGAACATAAAACAATGCTATTAACTCTATAGAAACAATAAATGAGGTTTTAATTGAGAATACGTACTTATTGTAGGGTAAAAAAAATTTTTTTAATTAGGTACTTTATTGTAATCCCACTTTAGGGAAGTTATTGACCTCCTGACAGCCTTGCTGGTTTTTTTTTCCAGCACGGGGAAAAATTTTTTTAAAGTGGGCTTGAATAATGAGCAACGGGGCAATAAGGGAGAAGAATTGATAAATAATAAAAAGAATTGAAAATTATAAAATTGTTGAAGATCTCAAGAGGAAATCCCATTTTCTCCAAACGCAACAAAAGGTCCTCTAGTCCGAAACCGGTGGGCGAAGCAAAATGCTGACTTAAAAAAATGAGATAATATTTTCTTGTTGTTTATTCGTAAAATGAATTAATGAATTCATTAGATAAAGGGTAACAAAAGCGTTTTTACTCCTACACACGAGATGGCTAGTGGCCGCTGTTTCCATGACGGCTTAAACCCTTCTATTATGTTGAGTTGAATAGAACCATTAAAATGTATGTAGAGAGTGGAAGAAAATAGATCAATCTAATTAAGATGCGCATATTTACATTACATATTTTAAAAAATTCCCATTCTCCTATCCTTCCACATTTGCTCAATTTTAATAGTGCGGTAAAACAGTGTTAGCTAAGTACCGAACACGGATCTAAAATATTCAATGCTCACACGTGAAGGGGGATCAGGGTTTTTGAGCATGCTGATCAATTCATGAAGAAAAGAAATTCGGGGAATACAGCATTTATTATTACTAGAATGGCCCTACGTGTACTCCTCTTTAGTCTTTATTTATACCTAAGCTGGGCTTTCTGCACTACGAGGTCCATCCAACTTTTTAAGTACAGCCGCTTTCTGACCTTCAACACAGAGTTCTTTAAAGAGTTTATTTTTACAAAACAAAAATAGGTAGCACAATAAGTTTGATATAGGCTATCTTTTGTAGTAATAATACATAATACATTTGGGGTTTCGCCAGTTCCGATTGGCCCTGGTTGTGGGAAGACTTTCATTTGTTCTATTTGATACTGTAAAAATGTTTTCGATATTAGGGATGAAACACCTATTATTAGTAAATAAGTACATAATAGTTGTTTAAGGAAGTTCCACGCTGATGGCTCTAGACTAGTGCTTTTATACGTTAACTGATATTTTTTGTGTAAAGGAAAACAGGGTAATGGCTTCCGATCACTATTAACAATATTTGGCCACCAATTTAACTCTACAAAGTATACGTAAACGACAAGTTAGCAAACCTAAATTAAGGGACTTCGTTGGTTGATTAAAGGCGCAATTTATTCATAAGTGTACACCGCCCACTCGACTATCCCTCTCCTTCTACTGTCCCTCGCTTCAACCTAATTAAACAACTTTTGTGTTCAAAAGCTTCTAGAAAGCTCCATGACCTATCGTTAGATTGTTGACTGAAAATTTGATCGAATTTTAAGTTCAACTAATTATGGGAACTCAAATGGTGATTCAATTATAAAATTGGCTTGAAACAAAAAAGAGATCAAAATAGTAGAGCTTTGTGGGGGGGGGGGGGGGGGAGAAAAAAGAAGCAGATTCAACCCTTTGAAGGCCTCACCTCTCAAAAGATTACGAGCCGCCAATTTACGGTGTAGCTTTTAATCCGTAATTTTTTTACCTATAAAATAAAATACCTCGACTTCTTCATACCCTTACTGCTGAAAAAGCTCGTGAAAAAAAGAGAATATCCAATGAGAAGCGATTAGATTAGAACATTCGAGTTCTCGGGATTTATTTTATATTAAAGAAAGAATAAGCTGGGCACCAAACATCGCCAGTTTTTTGCAGCAGGTTTAAACGGGGATTTAAAAAAAACCGATTCTGAAAAAAGCGGAACCGTTGGTGAATATAGCAACTTTCTTTGAAGGAAATTAAAAACGCGTTTTCTTAAAACAAAACCATTTCACTTTCTCTAAATGGCAAGTTTAACGAACGAGGGAAAAGGTGAGTGAGTGAGACAGAGAATTTCTCATTTTATTTTTATTTACGCCTTCTTTTTCAACTGGCGAAACACTTAAAATGACCAACTTTGTGATTAAAATGGCTCTGTGATTAAAAGCACAGGCCCATTATTTTACGAATTCCAGCTCACTGTGAAGAGTGGAGGAAATAAAAAAAATTTGCATTTTGTCGAAAGAGTGCCATCAAATCATGATCTTTATTTCCTTTAAATCGCTTTCCGGTTAAAGTCTGTAACTAATGAGTTGAAAGGTGAAAGTGCTTAACTTTTTTTTCAAGCATAAATAATGAGGCAGTTTACGTTTCAAACGTCTCACTAAAAAAATAGGGGGGAAAGAAAAAGAACTTCAGGTAAAAACCATTAAAAGGTAAGTACTTTGAGCCTTATTGTTCGTTCAGTTTTTTATGACTGAATAAGTATTCTAACCTATAAAATTGAAACTTCTTTAATTGAAATACATAATTCTTTTTCTGCGAATGTCCATTTACTTTAATCTCTACTTGAAAAGAGCTCTAGTTATGGTCACTAGGGAAAAAAACAAGCTAGTTAAAATTCAGAATAATATGTAAAATTCCAAATATTAGCGCTAAAAAGGAAATTCAAACAAAGAATTTTCATATAAAATTTGGGCAATGGAAACTTTCATACGAAATCAAATTATCTCTTGAAAATGTCGACGAAATTATAATAAAAGAGAAGCGATATTTAATTTATCAACCCGTAGTAAAGTTCTTAGGATGGTGGAGATTCAAGGACCGAACATAGAAGGATTTTTGTAGGCCATTACCGTGTGTCACAGTTGCTAACTTAATGAGGACATTCCGAACCATTAATTTAATTAGCTCAAATCCATTGATTTCCTCTGACATGCGCCAATAACCTTGAAGTATTTGTTAATTTGGCTTCCATTGAAATCCCATCCTCTTAGTGACTGCGGGAACAGTGGCATCATATAGGTTATAAATTGAAGCCACAAAGCTAAGAAAAGAACAGCTATTTTTGCATGATTCATATAAAGCAATCCTTAATTCATCGCAGTCAATAAAGAAATTGTATCTTGGCGAAAATCCAGCCCAACAAAAGAGTATATCTACGGCCATCTAACTAAACTTACAGACCAAAGTTGGTGCAGCTTTATTTTCTGGCCTGAAGCCAATGACCAAAACTACGATCTTTCGTGTAATTTAGGCGGTGGTCGTTAACTGAGAATTCTGATAATGAAAATGAGGGCGGCCGAACAGAAGTTGTCAAAGTAGCGTTTCGATGCATTAAATGGACTTTAATAGAAACCTTCGTTCATGAGTTCTCAAGACGCAATCCATTAGCGATCTCTTCGCTCTACATCCCTTGAGTAGACTACCTTGTCTGTAATCTAAGAGCTGCAGCTTCTTTCATTAAAAATACATATTAAAAACTCATGTAGGCTTTAATGTTGTAGCAACACATTTTTTAATATTTAATACACTTCCCCGCAAAATATCGATCGTCGAGATGGCGGCTAAAAGTTATAAAGCGCGAATACTTTGGACATGTGCTCACTTATGACGATCAAACGATTGGTCATTTGACCATCGTCTAACTAAAGAAGAAATTTTTATAACTTTCTGGAAGTTCCTAGATTTATCCTATCTCTGCAATATAACTGTAGCAATTTCTGATGGACAGAACTTCGAGACCTACATTTCTGAGAACTCAAAATGAAAAGCTGGTTACCTTCACGTCGAAGATGTTGTATGTTAACTAGGTAATCCCAACTTTAGGTTTTCTTGATTTATTTCAGTCCGGGCTTATGTCTCATATCTTTTATTAAACGCTTCATTGCTTTTCCAGTTCACGTCGACAACTATACACGCCGGAAACATACAAAGGGCACCCACCCTTGCTTTCGTACCACCCTTCACCTAGAAAAGCCTCTCATTTTTCTTATACACATGAGTTTCCACCGCACCCACGCTACGTTCAATCCATGAGTAATTCCTTTCCTTTGTTGCTTTCCCTCGTTAAAATTCATTCATTGTTTTGTAGCTCCTCAACTTTTTCATAAGGGCTCAACTAACTCAAGATGTTTTTGCTCATTCAAAATAACAAAAGTCCTTTTTTTCCGCGAGTGACCGTCAGTGGTTCCCATCGCAAAAATCCATTTAGGCTCATTGGGTTCAATTAGGGACAGCCAGCTTTGAACCCAGGACCGCATTGATGAACCCCGTATCGCAGTGTTTGGGATTATCGCCTACTCGCGCGGAAACGACCGCGCCGATTTATTATTCCAAGGTATGCAAAAACTTTTAATGATATTTCCGTGTTCAATTTAATGATGAATAAATTTTGCTAATAGAAAGGTATCGGCTAAATCCATTTATACAGTACGCTAAAAACCAACTTTAAGCTAAATGCACGGAACTGCTTTGAACCGTCGTTTGATATTACACAATAAATTAGTTAACTTATTTAAAATTTAATTAATTAAAATAAATTTTGAGTTTGGCATTGTTTCTGATGGTTAATTTTGTGGAGAATTCCGTTGGTAGTTTAACCCTATTACCAACAGAAAACGAGTAGTTCACGATTTAGCCAACAGGTGCATTGATTCCAATGAGAAATTAATCAGTATTTTTGCTCACCTGAAAACCTAGGAAAAATGAGATAGCCGGTGTTAGAACTAACGCGACGATTTATTTTCTTTAATAAAAATAAGCCGCAATATGGGTGTTTTTTATTCACAAGAGACTGTGTAAAGACAAACGAAAAAAAAAATTCTTTTTACGTATTCGAAGCATTTGCTGGGAAATAGATGGATCAGTTGGCCCATAAAAAAAGGGGTAGTTCATACGGAAAAAGCCAGTGAGAACGCATACTAAAAATTCTTTACAGAGAAATACTTATTTGAATTTACTGAGTGCCGCGATACTCGAACAATCTCTCAATTTTAAAGTTTTTTTTTGCCATAGGGACGAAAAACATAAAAACTTTCACGATCAAAAAATTTTCATTTACATAGCAATCAATGATTCCGTCGCCGATGTTGCCGTAAAATTGCCTCCGTTTTTGGTCTGAAAATCCCGCTTTGTGGTTTACTATAGACGATGCTCCATTTAATCCAGCCAGCGTTAGAATGGACGGATACTATCTCATTGTTACTTTCAAATGAATGTATTTTTTTTTTAAAGCTTTATTGAACATGTTAAAAATACAAATTAAAACTTATCTCTGATATTATGTACAATAATAATATGTTTAGTAATTTACAAAAGAATAAACTAAGAGAAAAAAAAAAACACTTGTTCAATACATAGACAAAACTCATGACCATTGGTCGTTCGAGGGTTTGAGGAGGATTTACGAGAAATTATTATTTTTTTTTTTTTTTTAATTTTTTACATACATATTGATTCCTTATCTTGAGACCCTTTTCACAGAATTGAAATAAAGACTCCCAGCATATACCATTAGGTAGCTTATAATCGGGTGCTCTTTTAAGTGCTCCTCCCTGAGGGCACCTAATCTGGGACAGCGCACCAAAAGTGGTGTAGGTCGTCGCTATCTTCGGGGATGAGCAGAGCGGGCATCGCCTCTCAAATTCGTCATCACTGACCACAAATTTTGAAAAGCCCAACAGATCACCCCTGACCCGGGCTATAAGGCTGCTCTTAAATTCGTTTAAATACCCCAACCCGAAGTCAAGGTGACGATAAGAGAGTAACTCCCGCTCTCTCTTACAAAACCCCTGAATTTTGCTGCATAATATGCCTGAAGGGCCTCCTGTAGATCCCGAAACCTTGGTACCAGCACCCAAGATCCAGATCAACAACTCCAAAGGAGAAATCGCACTCATCAGCCAGCGCCTGTAAGTCCTTGAACCAACCAACTCTTTTCTCCATACATTCCTTGGCCACCCATATGGGAGATCTATCTGGGTCCATGCCTAAAATTTTATTAAAGTAGCTACAAAATAGCTTAAGCGTATAGACGAGCACCGGTTCCGTTTTGGTCTCCAAATGAAAAATGCTGTGGGTGCCCAAGGAGGAAGACATAACAGCTTCTTAAGGAAGAACCTGTAGGTCTTCTCGACAATATCCATCGAGGTACATCCCCACACCTGGGCTCCATAACAAAGTACAGAACGAACTGTAGCCTTAAACAGATTTAGTTGGATTCAAATTTTATGTTATTGTTTTGACTATTTTTGACCATGAACAATTTATTGCTTGCTTGGCCTTGGAGGATTTATTACAAAAATGATTATTTAGGGACAATCGTGATGACAGAGTTATTCCAAGGTAAGTATACTCGTTGACGACTTCGATCTCCCTACCGTCGAAAAACCAATGCTCCTTTTTGGAACTTCTACCTCCATTCTATAAATTAAATATGAATGTATATTCTCTTTTTGCTCAGGTAGATAAATTGAATACTTCACTCTCTACTGTGAAAACTAACTTAAATTTAACATTTTCGTTCGTGGAATATAAGAATAGGTCGAGAAAATGGAGCAGACTTGGTTAAATCAAAATTTACATAACGTTGGGAAGAAAGACATTCTGCCGTGGAAATTCTCTCAAGGTTGTTTTTGCGATATTTTCCAACGTACTAGCAAGATTTAATAATATTTATTAAAAAGTAGATAAGAATAATTTCTGGTGTTGTTTTCTCGTTGGTCTAGTCCGAGAAGGCGACTGGAAAAGCTAGATCTGAAAAGTTTTGTTTACATGGGAGTTTTCGGGGTAAAACTTTCTCGCTCAAAGAGTTGAATTGTGAGGATGAGGGCTTCAGTTTTGGGGAGAAAATCCGATGAAAAAGAGACCTGTGTGGACTGCGGATATCCTGGTAAGTTGAGAATGTTTACGAAGGGTTGAATTTAAGTGATGGACCTAGCCACCCATTTCTGATCGTTTCATCTTACAACGTCTATGGCCGACATTTTCTAATCCTCTTATTAACTTTAGGCAGTATTAGTTACCAAACGAGTTAATTTATATAATGCAGCCAACTAAAACATTTTACAAAAGGATGTACTCAATAAAACGATCTCAGAATCTTCAAGTAAACTTTTGTTTTTATTTCTTATCTTGATCTTTTAAGCGATAACACACAGGTTTCACTCCCTCATATTTACATGCAATATGGTCCTATCGTTGTTTACATGACGCTCGAGAGAATAAAGCTATCTTCCTCTCAATAACGGAGTGACATTAGATAAAAAGGTCCTTTCTATTCACGATTTTTTGAAACGGTTTTTATCAGAGATTCCTCCCTGAAAGTCCATCCAGCCGAAAGACAATTGTGCCAATAACAGCTAATGTTTGAGCTCAATAATAACATGGATAGTGTTTGAAGTTTTAACAGAATTTGTGATTCAAAATTAACGATAGCATTTACTTAGGTATAAAATATAGTCAAATTGGTAAGAGAAGACGACATTGTCTCGGTAAGTGGTTTGGGGTGGAGTTTACGACAGGCTTTAATACAATTATTGCTGTCGCGACTAGGGCTGTTGTCAAACGAGCTTTGTGGTACACACTTAAGAGAATTACAAAACATAATGATCGCACAACTCAAGGATCTTCAATATCGTTGGTACTTCACGCGTATGACAAAAAAATTCTTTCGTATAAAACAAGAAGATAAAAAGGAATATTTATAAACAGACTTCTCGTCATAGTATTGAGACATTTGAAATCAATCGGTTTCGAGAGGGAGCCCTTGGGAGGAGAAAGAGAGACCTTGTCCACTATTAATCCCGAAAGGAAACAAACCTAATGGGGTCGTTATCGAGTTGTTTGTCAAAACAAAGCAACGATTTGGATTTCTATTGTGTCCTTGCTATACTTCATTCAGGTAAGTAAATTAAGATCAATTTATAGGGTTTTTATTTGTTGTCAATTTCTTTTGATAGGATGGGCACTTGCCCAGTCCCTTTAATTACGAGACTCTTAGGAAGCGAGGGCATGAGGGTTTTATTCAGGCCGTTGGTTTCATTCTTAGTAGACTGCGGCATTAAGATATGAGCTAAAGGACATAAATCTGAGGCCAATAATAGTAATAATTTAAAAAAAATTTCTGGGTATATGGAAGCCCTTCCAATTTTTCAGAAAAAAATTTTTTTTTTCAAAAAAGGGTGCTTCTCCATTGCTACGAGGACTAGATCGCCGACCTTCATGCGACGCGGTTAAAGAGTCTATAGATTCTCAGATTTCCACTGGCAGGAAAACCCTGAACTTAACAGAGCGAGAAAAACTGGTCCTTTTCATTTGTGAGGGTAGCTAATGTCTTTCCAAGAAGGATGCCGGATTTAAATGCTAAGGTTCAATGGCGTCGCAGTTCAGAGCTCCGGAGTTGAGGATTCCTTCGATCAAAAATAGTATAGTCCCCTATGCAACAATGAAAGGTTCCTCTCGTTTTCCTGTACCAGCTTTCCCTAAAGTCCCTACGGAACTTTCAGAAAGGCAATAAAAGAGCGTTTTCCTCTCCAATTTCCTGGGCAACGAAACTCATTAAGTTTATCTACATTTTGTTGAAAAACGATGATGCAAAATTCTGAAACGAATTCAATTACCAATTAGCTTTCAAGCAAATCCTCCTAATGATCCTAATAAACGGTTTCGTGTAATTGAAAACGAGAATTTGAAGACTTAGTGCTTCAATCGCTGTTCATTTTCACTTTTTTTATTCGTGCAAGTTGTAAATCTCTACAATTTTTAAGGTATTATCTCAAAGTTGAGAGAAGTTCGATACATACGCTTTTAGTATGAGAACATCTTTTTCTGGCTGTACTTTTATGTACTGTTCTGTACAAATCTTTTTAGAAAATGTGAAATCCTTCCGCGTCGGCAGAAAAGCTCCGTGTTTATCTATCATGGCAGGCTATTGTTAGAGATAAAAGAACATTTGAAGCAACAGTCAAGTTCGTGCCCCAGATAATGGAAAAGAAAGGCTGGTCCATACGAATGACAATAAAAAACAACAAAGGAGTTTCCTCTTTCCCTAGCCGATGGCCTTCACTCGGGCCATCATGTGAGGGCACAGAGAGAAACCGCTTTTAAAAAAAAGAAAGGAAAGATTAAAAAAATAAAACGAAGCTACACTATTAAGTGAAAAATGCATGAAATAAGGATAATTTTAATCTTTTAATCACCATTCAATTAATCCGTCCCATCACGTCAGACATGCTTTCACTGGTTTCCTATTTTCAGACGAATCCTGCGGTCTACCTTAAAATGGAGGCTAGCGTGTAACGCTTGAGTGAGCTTGTTTCATGCGACCTCACTAGGTCTAATCCCATCAAGATCCTCGAGGATGCCAGCTGAACGTAATTTAAAAATCCAATCAAAAAATAAAATATGGTATTTTATAAGGGTTGGTCTCCTGATTATTGCCTAAAACCTCAAATTGATAGTTTACGTAGGTAGACGTAAGCAAAAGGATAGGAAAGTATTAGCCCCCCCGAACCCTCGCCTCAGGGCAGCGATAGGAATTTAGTTTCAAACTGTTTTTCATTACGAACACTTCACGTTCAAGACATCTCGAGCTCGACGTTTTTTATGATTTATGCGTTTCTACGAAAAGTTTAACCCGAATTTTTTCTTGGTCTGGCTGACCTAAGTAGTTTGTCTACGCTATCCCTCCGCCAAGAAAGACTTTTTTTTTAATTTTTAATTTAATTTATTTAAAATTTTGTAAGTATTTTTATGTGTCCATTTTTCCGGTGAGTCCTCCATTTTTCATCGGCCGGAGCACTGTTTGAGCGGTAACCCCGACTGTTGCTGCATAACTTAGATAAGAATATTGAGTAAGATGAAATTACAAAAAAAAATATAACCTTCGAGCAAAAATTCCCGCCTCCCTGCAGCCTCATCTTGTGCGCCCCCTGTGCAACGGCAAAATAAAGATTTTAGAGTATTATCTGGTGCAAGGGAGTCCATAGACATCTCTGGAGCCAGATCTCCGTCTTCTCGATTCCATCTCTCTGGTGGAGGAGGTTTCCCAACCACGATTGTACTTGATGGTACAAACGGAAGGAGTTTACTTCTGATGGGAGGGATGGAAAGCTGGTCTTGTTTTTATGAGCCCTTCACAATAAAAACGAATCTATGTTCGTTGAAGGCATCTTGACCAGCTGGTCCTTCATACAATACAAGAAAGTCCGTTCCCCAGCTCGTTGAGTTTAGATGTCGATGTAAGGGTAGTAAAACACTTGGGCAAGATTATTCATCTCGGCGAAAAACTTCTCAAAAACATTTTATGATTTTCAGCTTGCTAAATGGCGGAGGTTGCGTCGCATCCAGTTTCTGCGCTCCTCCTCATCCGGCTTGGTGAAAAATGTTCCTTTTGGTGGTGCCATGGGAAGAAGGATTACCAGAAAGTCTAGTCTTCTCCAACAGAGATGGGGTAAAACAAGTGGGGTTAAAATTAAACCTAGATTAAAATAAAAAAATACCTTCGGTATCACCCCTTATTATATGTATATAGCTCGAAGCAATCAAGTTTCTAAACAATGGAAAATTTCAAGTCTCGTTAAGGGTGCATGTTTTATTAAGGTCACTAAAAAAGCGACCACTTAGGCAAATGATATGCTAAGTTTTATATATTTATCAAAGCGAATGTTAATGCATTTTGTGTTTTAACGAGGATGTTATTTATTTATCATGGAGAAATATTTTGTTGAACATAATATGAATATTTTAATTTCCGAATATTATGAATGTACATACGTTTAGCTTTTGAAAACATGACGTAATTCTCATCAGATCACATAAGTTGTTTTGTTTGTACATTTTGTGTTATGGAAACATTTTTAACGAATCGTTATCATCATTTTTTTAATGCATAAAATGTGCTTCATAGACCGGAAAATGAGCTTTAAAGATATATCAGATTGTGATAATATTTTTTTGATGTAAAGTACTAGCTAAGCCTTCTGGAAAATGAAAAATCGATGGGTAAGAGGGTATAATAAATAAAGAAGATATAACAAGGTGTCTAACTGGAATTGTACTGAGTTTCGCATCAATTAAAAGGCCACTAGGGTTTCGGCCTGACAAGATTTAAGCTTTAAGTTAAAATTAAAATTAATTACGTCATACGTGAGTGTTTTATTCAATGCGGATGTTTACTCGTATATATTTACCAGCATGCCCTTTCATCCTTTTGTTTTACATTTCAGATAAGCACGTTATGACCACCATAGGAATGAACGAATTCTAACTATAAACTATTAACAGATGCACCTAGTTAAAAGAAATATTTTTAATTTATCATGATTAAAAACTAAATAAATTCAGCGCGTTAAGCCTAATTTGATTAGCCAAGCTGTCCCTCAGTTTTAATTTCATCTCATTTTATTTTAATTAGATTTAAATTTTTTATGAATGTTTTAATTCTTTTAAAGGGAGAGAGACGAAGCTTTGAAAGGATGAAAAAAACTTTTATGCAATACGTTTAAAGCCCCTTTTCACACTTGACTTAAAGCTCCCTGAAACTACCAAAAAGAAAATTACCGTAGCTTACAGGAAATGACAAAAAGAAAGGTGCATAAATATTTATAATTTACGAAAATGAAAAATTTTTACTTTTTAGACCCATATTTTAGATTATGAAAGGCACACATAAAATGATGCGCCCTAATGATTTTCTGTTAATTAAAAACTTTGATGAGATGGAAATAGATTGGATTCAAATTAACGACTGGTACGATATCGAAGAAGGACAGACTCTATTACAACTTGTGGAATCTCTCAAACTTTAATTTGCGACAGCAGCAACTTAAATTAGCACACGTTCCCTCTGGGGTATGAACGCCAACTAGAATGACAAGCTAAAATATGTACATAATTTTTTTTTATTTAATAAAACGAGTAAATCAGACTTATGATAAATCTATAGGGTAGAGTTCTATAGGAAAAAAGTTAGGCCACAGTGGAATTCGAACCTACGACCTTAGGGTTTCCAGCCCAACACACTACTAGTTCTTCTTCTATTCTAGGAAGAGGATTTCTAGTGCCTCTCAGGTAGGTTTCACCATTGGGTGATACCCCTACAGCTAAACACATTTCTCGCTTTTTTGTTCATAAATGTTGCCCAGTTTAACTATAATGTATTGCAAAAAAAATACCATCAAATTATTTACGGAGAAAAAAAGTAACATCGAAACGATTACAATGGGAATTATTGATTTGCTGGTGGAAAGGGTTTAATTATTTTTTGAGAGGTTTTTACGGGCAAAATGTTATTAAGAGGAGTAGGACATACTTGAAAAAAAAAAGTTGTTGACAGTTTTACTTGGAACGAAGTTAACCCATTGTACGACGGTATGAAACAGCGCTTAAAGTGCTCGTTGAGGTTAATTATACCTACGCAGTTTGTCGACGGACATAATTATTCCTCCAACTTCACTTTTAATAATCGGTCTAAAAGAGTAACGTTTCACGACTTTCTTTTCCGATGGACTCCAGAGGAATAAATTATTTCCATTCAGGCGTTCAGAGTGCCGATTCTGGATGTTTCTGGGGGGCTTGAGAGAATTCTCAAAGGAGAGGGGTGGACAGATTTAGGCTGTGGATAGAATTAATAGAGATTGAGAGTTTAGGGAAAGCAAACGGACCCAGCCCGAATATACTAGCGACTTCGGTCCTTTTCCGGAGGATAGAAGCTACAATAGGCTCGAGGAAGGAGAGAAAAGCCGCCGTCCCGCAACCGCCTCCCTCTCCGCGACGCCTGCAGCCGGCGGAAGAGCTATTATCAACGGGAATGAATTATGTAGTAAAATTTTGTTTTAAGTTTCATTCTTCATTTAGCTCCACTAATGTCAAATAGCGGTCTTATTTTGTTTCCACAAATGGTTAACACAAGAATTTGGAATGCAGAAAAACAATTTCTAAATACTTAAACGAAGTTTGTATGAGAATTCAAAAACTTTTAATGGCTTGTCAAAAAGATAATAATAAAAAAATCTTATTTCAGAAAACAAAATCAGGAAAATTTAAGAAAATCGAGTTTTGTACAGCATGAGACATAAAGAGATTTCGAAGATTATAACGAAATTCTCTTTATTTTTTCGTAGATAGGGCGCTTTCTTTGAATAAATTTTTTTTTTCTCGTTAAACAGTCAGGACCTCAACGACCTTCTCGGTGCTTGAATCGATTGGAAGACAACTTTTTTTTTTCTCTTTTTCTCTTTTTTTCTTTTTTCAAAGAATGGTGTGAGGATAAAAGGACAAAAAGAACCTTCGAATTCGACTAGACCTAACCTTTTCCGACAGACTTTCAATAGCTCTTAATCCCTTCCGCGACTTTTATATAAAAATATCCTTTTCGACTCCGAAGCATTATCGATTGAAGTCCCAGTTTTTAAATTTTTAATACTACTTCGTTTCAGAAACAAGGCGATTTTCAATTTTATTGATTATTATGAACCTTGCTCCGCCAATGACTTTTTTGTCAGGTACAAGATGCAAGAGAGTGTTTTGAGAAAATTTGGTGAAGATCGGATCAATACGGCCGTGCGGAAAATACCTTGAATGTTTTTCTAATTCAGCTGCCCACCGCGGAGCCCTTAACGAACGTGAGATCTATTAAGATAGCTGGTTGGAATAGAGTATATGGATTTCTGACCGATTCTAAAATCCAAGGTTCGAAGATATCACAAAATCTTCATTTAAGAAGGCTTCTTCGTATTTACCTATTAAAATTATGTGCCCGATTTTTTGCAAATGGCAAAAAACCTGAAATTTTTCTTTTCTTTTACCTTATTTTTTTTTTTTTTTTTTTTTTTTTTAAAAGAAGTAGATATGACCAATGAGCAAGAGGCTTACTCTTACTATTGTCAATCTACTCTTTTTTGTTAATTGTATTAAGCCAGGGCTTTTTACAAAGGGGAGGGGATCAGACCCAGGCGGGGGCTTTCGCCATAATGCCATGGCGCCCTTTTGGGCCAACTACCAGAGTAGTGGCCTAACTAAATTATCCACAGATTTTGTAGAGGGATATTTTTAATTGGAATTTTACTTCCAACCAAAATCCCTATACCCAACCTGGGATCGAACCCCGGTCTTCCGTGGTGAGAGTCAGACTGAACCCACCAGCCACGGAGCCTCTTTTACCTTATTTTTTATAAAAATTGCTTTAGTGTTGAAGATAGTAAAATTTAGGTATAAAACTACGTCTTTTCTTCTTCACTTTTAAAACGGCAACCGATTGGATAAGTTCCCTTTCAATTTATAGCATCCTGTACTCCCAGGACAAAAGCCTGAAAGGAATACAAATTCACTGCTTTTAAATCCGTTTTTATGCCTTTACAAAGAGAGCGTCCGTAAATTTTTCCTCTTGTTTAGAAAGAGGGAAAAGCGGAAAAAGAATAAATAAAGAAATAGAGGGAGCGAGAGATGTAACGCGAAGTACGCGGCCAGATTAGCTCGTCTCGTCTCGCGTCTCTCATTGTCAGTTTGAATGGGAGAAATAAAGCGTATGGAAGCCATTGTGAATTATTTCAACCCCTTTTAATGCTTACTCCTCTGAAATTTTCACTTAAAATACCATCTTGCCTTCCGGAAAGTCGGTTTATCAAGAAACGAAATCCAGGGTTATTTCAGTTTTGTACGAAAGGGAATTTAGTATGCAGGATCCTTCCTAAAGCCATTTTTTACTCTAAATATGCATCAGGATATACATAGAAGAAACCGTTACATCATAAATCTGTTATTCTTGACAGGCAATAGACCTATAATTTATAAGCAATAAAGGTTGCATTCGGGGAAAATTTCCTATGGGAGATTTAAATTTAGATTCCCCACACCCTACGGGCAGAACGTTCAAAAACCGGAGGTGCGCCCTATAAAAATTTCAGTTATAATACTAATTAATGCTTTAGATTATGTGCATCACGATTTTAATAAGGTCAAAAAGCTAAAAAGATTGAAAAAACTTCAGGAGGCTTTCGGAGTGAAATTAAGCTTGAAAAAATTTCCCCAAAAAACATAAACTGTTTAGAGGACATTTTCCTATTCAGTTTGAAAAATTAGCGCATCAACTTTTAAGTACTCAGTTTATGACGGGAGGGCCCAATTTTACACAGGCTACGAAGTAAGAGACAAACCCAATAAGTTTATTGTTGTTTTTATAGGGTAACATCGTTAAATAAGGTTGAAACGAGGAAGAAAGAGGAGACAAAACCAATAAAATCGTCGTTAAAATAACATTTTTATGCCCTTAATATTTCAGCTTTAAATTTTATGACGATTTGGTTTTCGAATGTGAAATTTGAAAAAATAAATTCAATCGAAAATTCTCTTCCCAGGAAAAAAATTTTCTAAAGAAATTCGGCTTCCTTGTATTCCAAAGCAGCTGGTTACCTATTTGGTAGAACAAACCTAGGTTCAGAAAAAATAGCGACGACAGCGGCCTCTATTTCTCTTGTTCATTTAGTTTTTCAATTTCATTTCCCTACATAGAATTACTTTACGGCTTCAACTACAATACATCCATCATTCATACTTAATAAAACTCGAAATCGTATTGAAAAATGGCATTGTTTTCCTCGTCAATTAATCAAACCTGCCGGAAATCCACCGAGTCCAATTAAAACGATTTTTAGGTATACTGAGAGTTAGGGAGTGATTCGAATTTAATGATGTTCTCTTCCATCGTTTGGTTAAGGCGCGCTGAAATTTAAATTCCTAAGTCTCTGAGGCTGTCAGTTAGACCTTTTTTTATCGGGTAGAAGGTCGGCGTATTCAGATGTAAAGATGTAAACCCCATAGAACACCCTAAAAAACTTTGCCTATAAACCTTGCGAAATACTAAAGTCATTTTCTCTTAAATCAAAGCAGGAGGGTATAATTGGACTATTTCTCTTCGAGTATAATTACTAAAGATATGCTATCGCCGAGGAAAACTAGCTCGTGGCTGTGTTTTCACTAGCTCCGTAATTAGCAAATATGTCCCATCCTATACTGAGTCCCTTAAATAAGTAAGTTAACCTTAATTTCAAATGAATAAGTAATATTCCTGCACAAATAAGGAAACTAGTTTCCTCATTGTAAAATAAAATACTCATATAGTTAGCTATTATTTATAATTATATGAATTATGAGTTTTGAAGTAAATGAATAGCACTGCGATAATAAAACCGTAGTATTAAAAGCAACCATGAATTTCAACTTCCTTAATGGTAGAGCCTCTGGAAAAGGGTGTTCCAGACCCAGTAGAGAAAAACTGATAAGCCAGTCATGAGGTTGTCGGGTGCCAGCTGTCCGTCGCTTTCCGGTTGGCTTCAGGGCCGCAATTTTCATTCGATCCCCCCCCCCCCAATTAAAAAGAAGATTAATTTTTGTTACTTATTTATTTTCAGGAGAGAAGAAAGGAGAAAGGTTTGAATTTCAACGCATATTTGTTTGTGCTAATTCTAGTCTGAAATTGAAGAGAAGACAGTGTAATATTGTGACTTTCCTTTTCCGCCCTG
Organism: Orius insidiosus; assembly: GCA_014119065.1. NCBI lineage: Eukaryota > Metazoa > Arthropoda > Insecta > Hemiptera > Anthocoridae > Orius > Orius insidiosus. Next base: position 20,224 of record JACGAQ010001910.1, read on the forward strand.
GTGATTGAGTCATTACTAAAGATGAACAATCAACAAGGTAAACTAATTTGATTAAGCCGGTGGGTAAATAATATTGTTCCTACACAGTAGCAATTTATAAGGCATCATTTATGAATACGGTAAAGATCTCATTAAAAGGTACGATTTTTTTTTTTAGTTTATATTTTAAAAAACTTACTGATTAAAGCCTCAAAAGTATGTCGTGGTCCTCCTGAAATGAGAGAAAAAAATATTAGACACTACGATTTAAAGTTTTCAAAGGAAAATGAAGTTAGACTCTTCAATGGTCGATGGAAATTTGCCCTCCGGTCAAGTGGGGTTATAATCCTCGGGTTAAAAAAAAAAGTAATTTCCTCTCTGCCTTTTGACATTGACCACGAGACATCTCCTTTTAATCAGGTGGTGAACAGGGAGAGATATCAGAGGTCCACTATATTTATCACTCTTCTCTTATCAGTAAGCTAACAGTTATCAGTCATCACAATTCTTTTCTTATGAGCCTTAAATCTGAGTCCAATAAACTGTGTGCAGGGAGACCTTCGGCCGATGATTTGTCCCGTGCGTCCGGAGTCAATTGCTGTGTCATCTAACGCATTTCATTCGAGTGTGGAGGCCTTTTTGAAAGGAAATCCATGCCTTCTCTCCCCTCGACTCTATATCTTTATTTTTGAGTTTGTATCCTATAATGTTCACTTTTACTTTTGAGCTAACATCATTCATTTCGTTGGTATTATTGTTAAAAGGGAAAAGTTTTGTTCTGGAAATTGTTTACTAAATACCTTTTGTTTGGAGCTTTGGACTGATTATAATGTCGAGTTCCACCTTTCGCTCCATTTTTTTATACGTATTAAAACGAGAGACCTTTGGGTGCAGAATTAAACATTTTTCGTTTCATTAGGTTTATAATCCTGAGGATTTAAAAAAAAAAAGCGAAAGAGAGAGAGAAAACAGTTACCATTTTTTGAGGTTGAGCCTTTTCGACCTTTCGAAAACCACCCTCTGGACCGGAGAGCAAATTCGCGTTGCCCTTTTCAATCGTGTGAGTAATATCTGAAACCTTCGTGCCCGAAATAGATAAGGCTTTACTTTCCCATCTAATCAGACACAACGGTTTCCCCTTTTGATTTAATTCTTAAATTTTTTATGGGGAAAAAATGAAATGGGATTTGTTTTCTTTTTATTGATCCAAGAAAAAAAATCAAGGCCATTTTATGATTTGTGGCATTATTATTTGATTTTTTCCAATTAAAAAAGTGTTAAATAATATGGAATGGTTGTGTGGTAAAATTTTATTCCTAAAATTAATAATGAAAAAATGTAGAAAATTCATAGCGTCGAAAATTCAACAAGGACATTTATGTGCGTTCAATCTACTGCTCCAATAAACCCCCTTTCAATCCTTCATCCACCAGTGCCCATCAACCCACTCCTGTATAGCCAACCCAACATTTCATTATACATTCTTGGATATAGGTTTTACACAGATCCCTGTATTACATACGCAGGATTTTACACAATTATGTCACACAAATGGATAATTTCTTGAGAATAAAGTGTATAAAATAATCATCTAAAAAGCAAGCAGAAAAAAAAGAAGAGGATTTTGGGAACTCGCTGAGAGTGGTATCCATGGAAACTGAGAAAGCTGTAATATTACTGAACGCCTGAAACGCATGGAGAAAAAGCAGGGAAAGATTTTATAAAAATTAAAAAACGTCTTTGTGACATTTTTTTAAATCCGGAAATGATGAGAAGACAGTTCTATTATGAAAAGTGTTGGCTTGAAAATTGGAACTTGACAATCCGGTGTCAGGTGCATCGAATAATGCAAATTGATTAGCAAGGGAATTTCGTGCCGCCAACTAAAACTCTGAGGATTCCAACTTAGTTGAGAGAGCTTTTGAAGGACATATTGTCACTGTTTCAGTAGAAGAATCGTCAAACTGATTTCGAAGTCTTTCTAAACTTTTTTTCCAAGTCGAATGCCACAAACGTTCCCAACTTCTCAGTCTCTTTCATCTCAAAATGCCGACATTATTTTCGCTCTAAAGAATGCCCAAACGTCGCCTTTTTTGTTCATTTTCTCAGGTTTAAAAAAAGAGAATTTTGTACACATAGATATTTCCTTTTTTTTTATCAATCTCGGTATTTGTCATTTTATCGCTGTAAAGGAGAAAATTTGAGAGAAACCTTTAAACATAAAAAGGTTTACAGCCCGACTAAAATGGTATTGGATTCTATAAATAATATAATAGAATGAAAATTGAAAAAGTTCAGAAGTGAGACATCCTCATCCTCTCACTTTATAGAAAAGCAGAGTTCACGTGCGGAAGTTGTGGGGGTGGAGGACTGATATCCTCTCAACGATGCAGGCGAACTGACTCAAGACGAAATCGGACCGGAAATGAGGTTTCTTAAAAGTCAATTTTGTCGCTATTCCAATAACTTCACGATTATTATATTTATGAGAAATGAAACTTACTGAACCCCTTTTATTCCGAAATACAACCAGATCGGGTTTCACGCTTTTCTCGCACGAGCATCATTAAAATAGAGCAATAAGTGAACCTATATGTTCTAAAAATAAAGATTTAAGATACATTTCATGAGAGTAGTAAATTTATTTGATTTTCTATACTAATAATTCATGATAAAACGTCAAAAAACGACACCAAAAAAGGATACTAAACCCGCAAGACCGTACCGTCGTGCGTAGAGTCTAACCTACGTCAAAAATCAACTTCTTACCAACATCTGATTTCTTGAGGCAACCATTATTATAATAAAGGTAAGGTATGAGGAATATTCCTAATTGTCGGAAGGCCCTTATTTCAAGTAGCATGGTCAAACTTCTCATCCTTATCCCTCCAATGGCCCCTTAACACCTTTTCTAGGGTTTTTTAAGAGTCTTACGGCCAAGATACCTTCTTTTCTTCACATTTCGGAAAGTCCTCAGTTTTTCAAAACAGAAAACAACGTTTTAACAGATTTTTCGATCTTTTCCCTCCACCTTTTTCGGCCGAGAAACGCCCTTTTTCCTCGGATTTTCGCTACTCTTTCTGGAAATTTCTGGGGAAGGGGAGCTGGATTAGGTAACTAAGACACTGAGCCTCTTACTTTATTATATTTTCCAACTAAAACATCTTCCTATATTAAATTGTAACATGAGTAAGCTGACGAAGATTTGAAATTTCTCATGAAGATCGGTTAGTTGGACACTATGTCGAAAACAATGTAAACTTGAGAAGCGATCTCTAACTTTCCATAGAAGTTCATATCGATTGAACGTGGCTTCTCCGTTCAGAGTTTAGACGATCAATTAATTCACAATTCTAGCCTTCAATTAGCTTATTATCACAAGCAATTTCGTGATAAACGTATTTGAGGTTTTCACATCAATCTAATTTTAATCAAACCCCCTTCATTTGAAAAGAGAATATAATTTATAAACATGATTTATGCCTATCTTTCTTCCCATTAAATTCACGATGCGGTGAGAATTTTTCAACCTTTAGAAAAAGAAGAATGATGTTTTTAATTTTTCGGAAAAATTTAAATGAATTTGCTAAGGTTATTTAATATAAATATTGTAAGTAGCTAATATACAAAGCAAACGGTCTACATAAACGATTTGATATCGAAATGTTAATTAATTCAGAATTTAAATTGTGTTGAATGAATTAAATAAACACTTAAGCTACCATTGATAAAGTTTTTCGATCAATATCCGTTTTTAGAATTCCAAACTTTGTTTACATCTCCGCTAAAGTTGGGCCCCGGAGGTAGATGTCGGGAAAAAAGTTGTCATTTAAGTATTTATCGATTTATTTATTTCCTCTTTGTTCCCCTCTTTTATTCTTCTGTTATTTATTTTTTTCCGTGAGCTCAAGAGAGTTTTCGGTTGTGATGATTTTTTTTTTATTCATTTTTTCTCGCCAGATGACGAGAGCGACATGACGGATTATGATGACATACATTCGGTGAAAAACACTTTGAATCCATGTTGAAATAACACAAAATGAAAGCAGGGAAGAAAATATTTTTTCAACAAATTAATAATCCTATTCTTAATATTTTAAATTGCTCCTAGGCAAAAAAAAAAAAAAAAAATCAAAAAATTTTGATTAGTGATTGACGAAAAGACAAAAGATTCAATTTAATGGTGGAATATTTTTGAAATCGATTAAAATATTTTATGAATTTCTAGGTATTTATAAGGTTTTTTTTTAAATAAATTTTGGTTTCCCGATATATGGATATGAATGCGCCCTGCTCCGATTCCAATAAAAAAAACATTCCAGTGGTAAAAATGTAAAATAGTATAAAGCGATTTATGTACATTGAACTAATAAGATCCTGGAAAAAATATTAAATGTTGGTGCAAATTATTATTTGCTGTGTTTAATTTGCCATGTTTAATATTTATATAAAATAACCTGACCAAATAATAAGCACTGATCAAAATTTTTAGGTATCTGGTGAATTTTTTTATTTATTGTTTTGTCCTGGAAACAATAATGTTCAAGAGTTCCTGGAGTAACGTCAGGGGCGGGAGTTTGGCGGAAGGAAGGGACGTCCATCGTATTGCTAAGGAACAAATTATCCTTCTAGATGAAGGATATTTTTGGAGGGAAAATCGCTGTTTGCTGGGAAATCCGGTGTGAGAGGGAAAGTTTCCTTTGATTACTCTCATCGAAATTTAAGCGGTCGTTTATAATGGGCTTTTCAACGAACCGCACGTTGCCAAAGTTGCGCACAAAAGCAATAAACCCTAATAAAAAAAGACCGTAGACTGAGTCGAGAAGAACGAAGGTTATGTTCATTTCAAAATAAAATAACAAGTCTGATCAAAACCGACAGTATATTCTACATATTATTATGCAATAACAAAATTCAATAAGTTCAGGATTACTTTCCTGATTAGATGTCAAAACAATGTGAAAATTTGTAACTCTTATAAGAGCCCAAGGAAGAAATTAAGTTTGATTGGGGTTGAAGATTAGCGAGGTCGGGATGGATAAGAGGGTGGGGAGACGGAGAGCCAGTGATCGAAAATAGACAGGATGAGCGCAGGGAGTCAAAACGATTTGACAATCCTGGAATGAGGCCGACGAGAAGTGACCTTGCTCTTGTTATTCCCGCCCGACAAACACCTTTAATATTGAACTGCTTCCTTTCTTAATAAAAGTAAGAAGGATAAGAAGTAAATAGGATTTTTACCAAACAAACGTTTTATTAGAAAATAATAATATTTATGTATAAAGCCGGGCTCGAATTTTGTTGTTTTTTGCTAATTTTTTCCCTAACTTTTTAAGTATTTTAAAAACACTAAAAAAAAGAGAAATTTTTCTATTTTTCGGAATCAAGCAAAAAATAAAAACCATTCAGTGATCATTTTTTTCTCACAGACAAAACAAATCTCCAGCTCCTATGCTAATAGCACTTACCAACTGGTGATCCTCTATTGAGCGAAAAAATAATCGCTCACCGAATGATTTTTATTTTTAAAGCGATTTCGAGAAAATCAGAAAATTTATTATTATCATTGATTTCTAATATTCTTCATTTACTACTTTTAAGTCACCATAAAAGCTTTAGTATCGAAACTTTTTCTCTTTGTGATTTCTACCAGTTTCCTCTTCTTTTATTTTAATTAGCCGAGATAAAACTTCACAAAAAAAAGTGTTAGTCTGAAGCCTGCCTATGAAGGCGCGGAACCACGGACAAACGTTTGATTATGACCATGGGTCGTTTTGCGCGATGTTTAACGAAAATTCCTTTCGAGAAAATTACTTTCTTCAAGTTAACGGATAGCAAGTGACGGAAAAACGTGGCTTGACCTTTCGAAATGTTTATACACTCTTCTCATCATCCGTAGAGGCAACTGCTAATTAGCGCCCGCTTGTAAACAAAGACTGTTCATCCGGGTCAGGTTAATCATGGAGCGTATAATCGGGCGTAAACGATAATCCAACATCGGCGATCACATGTTTCTTTTAAAACTTAAATTCGCCGAGGTAAAACGTTTACGCATTTTAAACGAACATATCAACAGTCTAATACATTATTTTGAGTCTTGTTGATTCACTCGAATGACCTTTTATCATCAAGTTATACGACTTAATCAATTTTTTTAGAAAATAATAACAACGTAGCACGAATAGTATACAATGGACTCCGTCAATAAATTATTAGAAAATTATATTGTCGAATCGACCATAAGGGATATTGGGAGGTTCGGTCACGCTAGAGTACGGAGGTTTTTCACTCTATTAATATTTCATCACTTTGGTGATTTGATTAAGTTTTTCTTTTACGGCAGGAAAAGTACTTAACAATATTAAAAATTAGGAGCTAAAACATTAAAATGAGAACATCTAATTTTATTGTTGCTTTTCAAATTAATATCATACAAGGACGTTTTTTCCCTACTCTTCATCAAAACGCTCCTCTTTTAACTTTTTCATTAGAAGTTGAGTAAAGAGAAATAAAAGGCTGGGAAATCGAGATCCTAAGTAAACCTATCTATTGTTTGTCGAAAGAAACGATTGAGCCGCCAAAAAGCAATATTTGAGAAGGGAAACTTTATTACAATTTTTTGTTTTGTTTATTATATATTTTGTCCGGAAAAATGTTATGACTGAAAAATCGTTTACGTTAAATATTTATTATAGGGTAAAACAAATTGGTTACGTGGTTCAGTCACGCTACAACGATTCACTTCATAAAGGCGTCCCGGATGTTACTTATGGCTCGTCCCGAACTTTTCAATATTTCAAAGTGTCAAAGACATCATTATTTATAAACCCTGTTTCGATTCCTTTTCTTTTGCAAATAAATGCGAACAACGGTGATAAAAAATTGTTTAGAGTCATATTGCCACCGAATTCAGTGGGCACCTAAAGGCTATAAAAATATCTGAATTTTAAAAACTTATCAGCATAATTTTGTTTAAAAGAAAATTTTTGCGTATTGGTAAAGTCGTTTGAGTCTGAAGAGGTCTAGGCAATCTTAGAAAGGTCTTTCGCCCTCGCCCCTTATTCCCGTAAGGTAGAATATCGATTTTTTTACATTTTATGCCATAGATACGGCAGTAGTCGCTATAAAAATGCACTCAGCGGTACGAGAGTTGTTTCATTCACTTGACATGAAAAAAGTACATAAAAAATTTTTTTGGGAAAAAAAGGAAATAGAGTTCGTTCACCGCCTAAGCGAAACCTCAAAATTATTCAAGTAGGTAAACACCGGGTACGTTTTATGTCAAATAGTAAGCTTTTTTTTGTTCTTTTTTTACTTATTCCTCTCTTCTATTTTACTTGACTCTTACTACACTGCTTTATGTATGGAAAAATAAGGAATTGGTTCACCTGATGAGGCCTATTAATCCGAAACCGGTCGTGGAAAATCCATTTTATCATTCTCTCCTTCATTTTGTATTTTCAAAAATGAATGCGTACTTTGCTTAATATCCGCGACTAAAAACATATTTATTTTTTAATTTTTGTTCCTTTGAATTTCTAATAACGAGTTTTCACAAGCAAAATGCAGATTAACCAGATAGGAATATCAAATCGAGATAAATGAATTTTTTTTAATTAAAAGATAATTTAAAAAATAAATAAGTGTTTCTACGCATGGTAAAAATATTGCTAAAAAAGTGTTTTAATATAATTTTAAAATTTCTCAAGAAGGAAGTTTTTGGGATACACTCGAATACGATTTTTGAAAATGGATCACCATTAAAAAAAAAGTTAATAAAGGAAGAATCCAAGCGTTCTATAGTAATTTATTATTTGCTTAAGTCGTTACAAGTAGGTATAGGGGTGATTAAAACCTCAAAACCTTTACCTACCCCTGTGTTCGGGTTAGTGGTTGTTACGCATCAATTCCCTAACAAACTTAACAAACTCGTTTTTAGAAAATGTATAATATATCACCTATCTACGCTATTCGGGGGCGAAAATAAATACGACTTCGTTCAAACAACATTTCGATATAACCATGTGTGCACATTATTTATTAAAAACAATTTGTCCTTTGGTGAACAGTGATATTGCGTACATTTTGTTAATGCAAACTATGTAGGTCGCATGGCTATAACGTAAAAAGGCTTTCAGCAAAGAGTAAAAGCAAATTGAAATTTACTTCATCAATAACTGCATAGAACCTTGCAAAAGACAAGTACATGACAATATTATTTATATTGTCGATTTTTTTTTCTTTGTTAACTTTCAAAAGAATTGATTGTTATACTTCTCAAACCTAAGGTCATGAGACGTTTCTCCTTCGATCAAAAGAGTAACCAATTTTTAACGTCCACAAAAAGAACGTCGAATCTGCTTTAGAATATCAGATAAAAGAGGTCCCTTGAAAGTTCTTGCAAATGATAGGGACTTAACATAGAGGTAAAATTTTTAATATTTTTCTTCCTCCCTTCAGTATTCTTTAAAATACACATTAAATTAAAGAAAGTAAACATTTTAATAATAGGCCTTCTCGTTCTTAACGTTACTTAGAGGAAAAAGGGAAATGAAGATCTACAAATAAAATTAAAGGTAATTTGCCGAGAAAATTGTTTTCTTATAGTGTCAACCATGTTTGAGAACGAGACGAGGAAATAAAATAATGGAAAAGTTGAGCTTATTTTCATAAGTAGTCCCAACTGGGAGGGGAAAGAAAATACTTTTTTAAGTCAGCGCCTAGCTAGTAACGGCCAGCCGGCGCCACAGACATAAGATCGATGAAGACTGGTCGAATGGGCCTGGAAGATTTTTAATTATCAGAACTTAAAAAGTCATCTAAAACGGACCTTTAATTCTGTATTTGCGTCTTTATTAATAAAGTGAATACATAACGAAATAAATAATGAACGTATTCTTTTTTTCCACCGCGGTTTGGCTCGGAATAGAAATATTTTCAGGGCAAAAATACGAATTCTTCACGTGGAATCGATTCGTGGGAAAAAAAATTAAAGCCCATAGGAAGGCAGTAAAAATACCTAATCGTACATAGTTTGAAAATTCCTTGGTCATTACTTTTCTAATATAGGAAATATCGCCTGAATAATAGTTCCCTCCCCCCCACACAAAAAAAAATCTGATCGTCAAAAAATCCATATTTATTATATTCATTGCACAATTTGAATTCAAATCTAAATCTTTAATTAACGCACATAACTTTTTTCCCTCTACACAAATAACCGTGATGTATGGATTCTGTCAAGGCTAAAAAATAACCTGATGGTTGGAAGCCTTAAAATGTGGGTGTGGGTAAATATTACAACGTACAACAAAAACCAGGTAAAATCACAAAATTAACTTTTTTTTTTAAATTTTGTACATATTTTTCCTGCACTCACATTGAGTACCTACAGAGTTAATAGGATTGGATCATGAGGTGTTTTTTTGTTTGGAAAACAGGTTTTAGGGTATGAACAGGGCGTGATAATCGATTTAGTAAAACTTTTACGTTTGATAAAAACCAGCTGAAAAAGAAAATTAGGGCAATCATGAAACGTAGAGGCGTAGGCCACATAAAATTAAAAAAATCAATAAAGGGAGTTTTTTTAAGTTCCTTTCATTCTGTATACCCACACATCACACATCTCAATAAATTAAGATCTAACTGATTAAAAAAATAAAAATTAATTTAAGCTTTTATTACTTTTTCCTGATTTATTATAGTTCCCGGTTTTTCAATTTAAAAAGGTAAAAAAAAGGTTTTAACGTTGATTCAGAAGGACTACTTAAGTGGTTGGGGCCTCGTTTAAACTTAAAAGAGAGTAAAATTCGATGCATTTACATTCAAGAAAGCATTCGGAGTTCGTTCATGATTGTCGACCGTCTTAATGTATTCATCAATTCAGGTCGTAAAATAGAGCTCAGAATAGTTTAAAAAATTAACTTCATACTTTGGAAATTGTAAAAAAAAAATTGGAAATCGTAAAAAATCGCCCGGATATCTACTTTTACTCACATTTTCCGTTTTACTTAAAATGGAAAATTCACAATCTTGAGCGAAAAATTGAACGTTTTTATTTAGGTATAAATGTTTTTTTTTTCATGATATTTTTCCCTTTTATTTTTTGGGAGTTAATGAGAAGTAAACGCTCGGTTAAAAAAACAGCCCGAAGGGCTTTTTATCGACTGAAGATACGAAGACGAAAACAACGTCCATTCGGCGGCATTTCTGGAATCTACTTCCTTGAATCCACCAACTATCGAATATCTTTTGACGAACTCAGTTATTTTTTATAACTAGCTAATAAACTTAATTTAATCCAAGTTGCTTAACTCCTGAACTCTAACGAAGTTGATGAAAAGAACGGAATAATGAAACATTCCTCAGGATAATAAAAAATTAAAAAGTAAAAAACTTGTGGGTATATTGAAATGCGTGAAACACATCGGCTTGACAAAATACCCTTCTAAGCTTGTCTCTGCTCTTGCATGAAAATCGGAAATTCCTTCTCTTGGGGATAGATTCTAGCCCTTTCGATAGAAGGAAAAAAAACTTGGGGTCTGCCAGACTAAAGTCGACACAGAAAACCAAAAACATGGCACATTTTCAAAAACATAAGCCGAATAAATCAATTTTTTTTTGCCGCTTAACGCGGCACATTTCCCAACCTTTGCCGTTCCCAGGGAATCCTCAAACAAACTGGGACTGGACTGGAGCAAGAATGAGTTGTGTGGGAATTGAACCCACGACCAGCACCTATAGGGAATTAAGGAAGTATCATAATTCTCTAGCCCGCGAGTGTTTCTCTAAATCCGCCGCCTTCTTCTTCTTTTCTTTTTTTATCAAATTGAACGAAGACAGGCAATAATTCAAACTCACCTCCTTCCTTCTTTCTTTTCTCTGACATTACGGAAAATTTCCTGGAATACTTCGGGATAATATCGAGGAACTGAGACCGCTGCTGATAGAAAAAGAAGCCATCCAATTTATCGGGGAAAAACAGCAAATCGGTTATAAAAATGACGCAATACCACAGTTTTCGATTTCCGAAACAAAATATTATAAAAAGAAAAACCGATGGAAACTCATCATGTGGCAGTTCGCGAGAACTGTATGGAATGGCTTAACAAAATTAATGGAGCAGGATCCGAATTCTCAAGTACGAACGTTTTCTCAGACGCTCTTGTGATAATGGGGAGTAAACAAAACCGATCAGTGCTCCTAACTTAAGTAATTATGCAAATCTTAAGACGCCAAGAAACAAGATAAGCATTTTTCAAATTAATTACTTCTAAAGTTTGTCTTATTTTAATCCTTGTCGACGAAAGAAAGTATGAAAAATTAATGACTGCCAAATAAAATTGAAGGAACATTTAAAACAAAAATGCGTTTGTGGTGGAGTGTGACGTCAGGAATCAAATTTTGCAATGGCTTATTTGGAAAGGCTCGCAATCGGTTGAAGAGATCCCGGAAACACGGTACTGACAGGAATTGAGGCATGTTTGAACTCCCCGGCCTATTACTCCTTTGTCTGATAATCCACTTGATCCTTTACCCTTAAACCCTGCTCACTTTTTAGTGGGTGGTGATATTGCTTTTCTTCCGGAGCCTGATCTGAATGAAAAACGTCGGTTGTTACTAAAGCGAAATAGGTATCCAAAATTTGAAACCGTTGGAACAACAGAAAAACAAATATGGAAAGAGGTTTTAACGTGACAAATTGGAACCTTGTTCCAAAATTTAAAACCCATGGCCACTGCAACCAAGAACACTACACCAAAAGAAGATGGCATCACAAGAGTTGTGGCGTCAACAAAAGACGTGAAACACAGCGTTTGTGAAATTGGGCATAATTTTGGAAGAGTTTAAGGGGAAGAAAATGTTAAGACGTTCACAGAGTTGTATGCCGGGGCTGTTATATTAGAGCGGTCTGAGAGGTGCTCGGGGGTAACCTCACTCGCTTAGCCGTTGTTTCATGTTTTGTTTACTCCCTCGGCCTTACTGCTCTCTAATAATTAAATATTAAAAATTTCTAAGACAATGTGATTTCAACTCACTGTGCCAAATCTACTGAATGGAAGAAACTTCTCAAGAGTCAAAATTGATTGTTGCGATTTTCATTTACCATTATGAAAACAATCAACCGATTTATCGTTGATGGTTTTTTTTCCCTTTTTTTTAAAACGACGGAAGTTTATAATTAAAAAACAACTCGCATTGTTCCTCTTCAAAATGAAATAAAACGCGCAGTTGGTTTCAATTATTAAATTTGAATTTTTCATAACTGGACTTCGACCCGAAACGCATCGTGTGGTTTCAACTTTCTCAAAGAAAAGTTACTGTAATACTATCGACGGAGGGTTTTTAGAAATGGGTCCTCTAGACCTCATACGGTCAAAAAGATCCTTAGTTTTTATTGATCGCGACATTTCGCGTGACACTTCAGCTATTTTATGCTCCAAATATTTTTTCGAATCAAATAAAGGGGTTAAATTTTTAATAGGCGCTGTTTATTTTATTCAATAATAAAAGGTTGTGCAAAATTTCTTAGAAATCTTTTGAGTAAATTCCCGTTGACCATTTCTTTTATTGTGTACCTATTATTTGTAAAGTACATACTGGGTGTCCGGAAATACATGACACGTCTGGGAGAGCGTTAAAAAGTTAAATGTAAACCCCTTTAATTTAAATAAAAGAATTTGATGGTGTTGTTTACAATGCGTTTGGATATACAGGGTGTCCCAACAGAACCTAACTTCGATATTTCAAATGAGAACCCCTATTTTTTATTTCAGATTCGTAATCTACGCAAAATTTCAAGTTGATTTGAATATTCATATGACTTCTTTTTACAAATTTAATGTTTGCTAAGTTGCTTTTAATATGACCATTTTCGACTTTAAAAAATGTCAAATTTTAGCGTTTTTCGCTCTAAAATCCGTTAAAATCGACCTAGAGACTCATTTTTTTTTAATTCCACTTATTTTTGTCTGAGATTCCAACTGTCACAAATTCAAGCATCTTCGCATTCTGCATCACGAGATGTAGTCGCCTTTTTTCAAGTTGGAACCCAAATTTCTTACTTCAGAAATGAAAATTGGCAGTTTTTGAAAGGAATTTTTCTTTCGGACCATGAATTTTGAAAGAGCTACAGCGTCTTTTGTAGTTGTGCATCAAAAAGAAAAATTCCTTTAAAAAATCGCTAATTTTCATTTCTGAAGCAAGAATTTGGGTCTAACTTGAAAAAAGGCCGTTGGTGGGGACATGTTCAAGGTCGAATTTAAAGTCGGGCCACGTCTCCTCAACTGTCTTGAAGGATTAAGAATTTAAGCAATCTCCAATTTTCCTTGTTTTTAATAAAAATAAAACTTTCTTTTTTTCTGTTTCGCAACTTTTCCAATATTTTTCACTCTCAGCCACTATGAAAAGGCTTTCGAAAAGTTCCTTGGCGGGGTTAAGGATCGAAATGAAGAAGGATGTCGAGGAAGCAGATAGTAAGAGTCGAGGAATTTGAGAGAAAAATTGTCAACAATGAGACTCAAATCAGCAAGAGGAGAGAATTACGTTTTTAGAAAGAGATAGGTAGACAGTCATAATTCTTGGCAGTGAAGAAGACACGAAAGATTCTTCAAGCGTCCTTGAGGCGAAGGAGCTCGATTTACGCAAAAACAAATTTGGAAATGAAGCTGCCATTACGATTTTGCTTGTTCTTACTGCTTCGAAGATTAAAAACGAAGTTGAACCTAAACATTGGGAAGCAGGAAAATTTGCTACCATAAAATATGCCAAGTTAATTATAGGAAAAGTTTAGAAGAACTCGAAAAAAAGAACGAACGAAGGCAGAAGCCCCAGAAATACGGTGTTGCCTTAAGACAAGAAAAAAACGAAAACCATTTCATTGAAAAAACTGACAGTGAATAAAAATGTGATGCAGAATTTGACGAGTGAACGAGCCAGGAGATACCTCAAGATGAACTACTACGTGACGGAAAAGAGAAATACATTCAAGCGGACTGCGACGAGCGTAGAATGAAGAGCGGGAAGCCCCAACCTTTGGGGTTAGTTTTGCAATTAATTTTGCGGTTAGGGCCAAGAGTTAGGGCTAAGCCTCTTACCCCATTCCACATCGTTTGAGGTTCAACTTAGACCAAAGAATTTTTACGATTTTTTTTTTAAGAAGTTAAAAAAAGAATTCTTAACTTTCTTAATCTTTCTTTCCTTTGAAATATAACCCTAACGCCTCTTCCCACGTTTATAATATAAAATTACAGTTGCTTTCGAATCACATTCAGAGTTACCTTTTTATTCGATTCAACCTTCAATGAAGGAGGATAAAAGAAGTCAAATTTATTCCATCTAATGAGAGCCGAGTTTCTAAATGAGAAGAATTACTTCAAAGTAAATTCTGTCAATAGAGAAACCTAAAATCAATGGTAAGAAAAAGAAAGTTATAATTTTTACAACAATTTTTTAGAGCTAAAAATGAGGTCACTTAAAAAAACCGAGCAGAAGTTTGTTAATTTACATAAAGTAAATTCTTGAGGCGATATTTAGCCCCCATGGGCTCATTTAAAAAGTGAACTCAGGCAATCACTTGGTGTTTCTTAAACAGCGGTTGTATCTAGAAGCCTACCGCTACCTCATAATAATGAAAAAAAAAGTTAAGCACGGGTTCAATATTGCTTCTAAAAGGCAAAAACAGTGGTTTTTGACTTGTCGCCAATTGGACGCTTTTAGGTTCACCTCTTCTGAAATTTGCCAAATCATAATAGCCCTTATATAGGAAATTGGGCGGACTGTTTGATCAGTCTTACTTTTAAGGAGAGGGAGAATAATGTGTTTATGTTTGTTGTTGTCAAGTATACAATTGATTGCTAAGTAATCTGTTGAGTATATTATAAGCATTAAAAATATTACAGCCTATAAAAAGTATCCTTGGTACTGAAAACTAAACGATCGAACAGCCCTAATCGGAAGAAAACAGTAATCTCTTTAGGTCAGTTGTAGTTTTATCGTCCTACGCTATAAACTGCTAATTAAATACATCAATTAATTTTTCTTTTCCATTAAATTTGAGGGACCGGTGGAGAACGATTAAAAAGTCGAAAACGTTGATCGTCTTGGAGAATCAACTAGTACAACTTGTTGCGGGATCAAGCAACAGGCGAGGTTCTCTTCATACTGGAGTACTCTCCCCTCGACAAACTATTGTTGGATTTATCGGATGCATTCAGAAAGCCACATCAATAAAAGGATTCTTTTTAAATCATTTCGCTAAATAAATATTAATTATTGTTTTTCTCACCGACTTATGATGCGGGGCTTTTTAAAAAATCGTTTATTTATTACTTATTGACGAGTCACCGTCGTCCTTACTAAATTATACATAGTAAAATGTCAATAACGATTTTAAAATAAAGCGTTTCTACTTCACAATTCAATAAAGATTTTTTTTTCTTTTTAAATTTCGCTATAAATTTTTCCGGTTTCGGGCTGTCAGTCGTTTTTCATGTTCTGTATGCTCGTAAATTATCCCTACACAGAACTTGGCTGTTTTATGAAACACGGTTTTGTAAAATTTAAGTTCTTGTGTTAATATTGTGTCGGGGAGGAAATTACCATATCAGTGTCGAACAACAGGTAGCGAACTCTCTTCCGGTCGATCCAACAAGTAGCTAACTTGCTATTGGGAAGTCGTATTAAATATTCACCAACACTCAACTCCCTCACTTTTTTTTCTCTCTCTCCCCCTTGCCCTCCAATAACGCTGTGTAATAAATGCGTAGCGGGTGAAATAAAAAATATCGCCTAAAAAGCAGCATTTAAGCGTAAAGAAAAAAAACTTTTTTTTTCCTTTGAGGCTATTCTTATTTTCCCAAAGATGAACGAAGAAAAGCGTTTAAGAGGGGAAAAAAAAGTTTTTTCATTCTTTTCTCTCTTTTTATATTTTTTTTTCTTTTTCGCAGTGAAGCAAAAAATAGAGATTTAGGAAAATGAAAAAAGGAAGAAAGACAGAATAGGTGATAGAGAAAGAAACATGTGCGAGACGTTTTTTATTGAATATATTTTTCATTATAGGCTTTATTTTTATATTATTCTAGGTAATGCGTGCGATTGCTTACGTGTTATGGGGGGATATAAGGTGAGTGTTGAAGGTGCCTGTTTGACTGTGCAACACAGACTGTTCAACCCTCGTACCTTCAGTCGAATACCGACTTTACTGGAGCGCAACAGAGTACCGCGCAAGCTCTCGTTCCTTCCTAGTCCATTTCCCCCGAACTTGCCGCCTCCTCGCGCTTTCCTCTCCCGTCGCCGCGGCCGGTCTCTCCACGCGAGCCCCGCTACCGTCCCCTTTCGTTTTGAAACCCTAAACTCACCCGCCACTGCCCACCTCCCCGCTTACCCCTTTTGGCCAAATCGACCTTTCTTTTTTTCCACCCTTCTCTTTCATTTTTAATAACTTTACGTCATTGTAAGATTCGAAAAATACTGTGAGAAAAATTAAGTGGGTCCCCCTTTTTTTTTTTTTCTTTTCTTTCTCACTTCAATACCTAATTTTATATAAATCGCTTTGGTTTACCCAATTCATACTAAAAAGCACTTACATATTATAAAAAAGGGATGATAAAACTTGGCCCATTCAAGTCCACACGCAACTAATAAATTACAATTTCCCGTGTTCATTATGGTGTTACTGTTGACTATAATATGAGAAATAACAAAAAAGGTAGCTTATTCTTCTAAAATTAAGAAGGAAAAAAATACTTCCACAACTTAATATTTCGGTAGACCGAAATTCAAAAAAATATTTGAGCTTGCTCTTTCACCCCTCTTGGATTTTAACAAGGTGCAATCATTGACGAAAATCGAATAATTAAAGCTAACTAGCTTTAATATAAATAAGGGTTTTAATTATTCAAGAGCCAGCTTTTTTATTTTTGTGGATTCAAGATCGTCGAGATGGAAAAGCCGATTTCTTACGATCGGCTCAATAAGTGGAGTTCAACTGCCCCTTTTTTCTTACGGTTGAATAAATTTCACGTTCACTGTAATAACGGTCTCTGTTGTATCAGCGATGGAAACACATCCTCAAAATATTATAAACCGTCCATATTTTATATTCCCCTCACGATTAATTTCAATTCCCTCGGGTGCATCTTCTTAATTCATTTTTACTTGAGGGATTGATCCCGAGCCGACGTCAAATCCTCAAACACCTTCCTGCGCATACGCTATTCGAAAGGCATGAAATAAATCAACAATTTTCAAGTTTAAATTTATTTCCAAAGTACAAGTATAAAAAAACAAAAATACTTGCACCATCAAAATAAAAAGTACATATTTTATTTTAAGAAAATCGTAAGAAAATATTTTAAGAATACAATAATTATGCACTTAAGTACATTATAGCAATGTAATAAGTCATTTTCTTTATCATTTCATTACTTAATCAATAGTTTAGACGACTAGCATCCATTTCAATAATTACTAATGAAATTTTGGAATAAAAACCAAATTTTGGTAACCTAATCACAAAAAATAAAGACAAAATAAACAACACTGTTGATCTACATGAATGATCAGTCAAGTCCAGAACATTCATTTAGTCCAACCGCACGACCTGAGGATTCGTTAAAAAATGGAAATTTTTTTCTTACAGGAAATTATATTGTGCAATATTAACCCTAAGTGACTAGTACCGATAAACCACTAGCCTTGTACTGAGATTTCACATTAACCCAAGTTCGAAAATATACGAATGCCACTGATGACTTGATTATTAAGTGGAATATTTTAAACATTCTTTTTCATCTTTCATTATATTTTTGGCACGTTTAAAAGAAAGTATTCACAGCTTTTAATACAAATCAAAAAATCAGTTTTATTCATAATGTAAAATACTTATTTTGATTTTAGCTATTCTTTTGTCGCCAACTTCAGGTCGGTTGAATAGGTAGTTTGTTTACCAAAAAGTTTGAACTATAAAAAAAACTTTTTCATTGTAAAAATAAATAAAACCTTTTTTTTTTTCGTTCACAACTTAAATTCAAAAACTTTTTATCACCAAATGAGTCAAAGAACGTTTTTTAAAAAAAAGTCGATAACTATTTAGTCCAAATAAACTGCCTTAACTTAAAAAGTATCCATTAAAAAAACCACTCTGGAAGCACACGACGATAAATTCTGTTCGCTCACGAAACGTCTGTAAACTACATCACTGAGTTATTCGCACCTTTTCTTAAGAGACTTTTCTCATTTATGTGTAACTGTGGAGAGAAGAAATCGGGTTGACTTAAAAAGCGGAAATTCTTTGTTTTATGTGCAACACAGAATATCTCTTATTCGTTTGTAGGCGTATTTAAGAGGATTTCTTAATGGAAATTTTTGCCATGAAAGGAAGTTTTTTTAAACAAGAAGCAAAATCATAGTAATTTTGTTACCTTAAACAAGTTTTTCAGCAAATGAATAAGAGTGGGATATCCTGTGTTACAACAATTTTTTGGTGTCATTTAAAAAAATGAATTTTCGAACTCAAGAGTCGATATATTCTTCGTCTTCTTCGATGGTTTCCAATCGGATAATTATGTTTCCCACATGTTTACCAGCGTCTTGTTCGTCTTCAATGATTCCCGACGGCGCTATATCGCTGATGTCACCCTCGTGTTCTCTTTCTGAAAAATAAAAATTCAACTTTAGGATCAAAAATGTAAATTATGAATATTTGGTTAATCTGATAAAGATTCTGAAAATAATTTCGCCCGAGATAATTGTCTGGGATTCCAAACCAAGGAGCAGGGATTTAGAACCAGATATCGTGGAATCTCCTAAATTCCTCCCAAGTTATTTTGAATGATATTGATTTTAATACTACGTCATAGGTACACGGTTGTGGTTAATTTTTTACGATCAAACGCCTCCATTTTGGCCAATTCAGCATGGTTAAAAAATATAACAAATAATGGGCTCTTGCATCCCTTTTATTTTTTAAAACCTTTTGAATAACACAACGTACAAAAGAGGTTAAATAACGAATTTAAGACAGAAAAACGTTGTTTTTTAGGTTATACAGTCTTGATTTGGATTTTACAGTCTTGACTTCTGATCTTCCTAATACCCAAGCTAACAGGCAATCAGGAAGAAGGTTGAAATCCCCGTTCTTCTTTTTTTAAAGGGATTTAGACTATTTTATTGATATATGGTGTGTTATGAAATGAGTTCTTTCGACGTTTAATCGATTGCATTGTGCTGAAAATTATATAAGGGAACTTTTTTTTTCTCTCCCCCCGTTAAAATGCATTCAATAAAATATCACCCTTTAAAAAGGGATTACAAATCGGGAACGCGATAAAAAATTTTCCAATCTTTGAGGGTTTAATATTAATTTTTGATAACGCGTTTTAGGATTTTTTCTTTTCCCAATTGTGAAGAAAATGAGAAACAAGGCTTCTTTGATGAAATTGCAGAAAAGCTGCAAAAAACGGCTCAAATTCTGATGATATTTCCGCCCAAGTCGAATGTTGAAGGTACATGCAGGTCATAAGGTGTGCACATGCTAGATATAAAATATTTTTTAAACAAACTTATGAAAAAAAATGTTTTATTCAAATCTCAATCGCTTCACCCATTTAAAACTCATGCAAATGTGACGTCCGCTATAAATCGCAATCATCGCCCGTGATAAAGGAATGGAGCACTGTATGATCATGGAAAATGTATTTTCGGAAAAGATTAATTTAATGAGTCAAATACGTCCACCGTTTAGTTAAATTTCAAAATATTCCCACTCCTTAATTACCATTTTGTGAATAACACAAAGGGGTTCAGTGCGTGAGTGGTTCTTCGAGAATGCCCATTTCAAGCCAAGGCCGTTCCATCTCCGCGTTGACTTCTGTTGACATAATTAATCGGCATTTTGTATACCTTGATGTACACCTGAGCATTGATTATTCGGAAAAAATATTTATATAAATGGTATTATTTTAAAATTTATTTACCTAAGTTTTCTGCAGCCGTTTCATTATCTGAGGGCGAGGGGCTTGCTGATCCTTCAGAAGTATCAGAAAATGTCTGAAGCAAAAAAAAATGAAAGATCATTAATTTTATACAATTTTATGTTCCAAGCAAACAAAGTGAATTAGAAAAGATAAATCGTAGAAGAAAAAACTGTTATCTCTCCGCCGGGACTAAAACCATTTGAAAACGGAGGCAGTGGACGGTCACGTTTGAATAGGTTTCACATCCCACATGCCTTGTTTTCCATATTATTTATCTTTTTTTTCATGAAGTGAAAAGTAATTTCACTGATATCCAAGTGGATGAATTAAGACATGTACCTCACGTCTCACAGAGGCAAATGACAATGAAAACTTGCGCTACCAACTTGATGTCTAATAGCAGGCATAATAGCTTCTAATTTTCTACCTTTATGCTAATACCATAAATTTAAAAAACCAAAGGGTTCGCAATAATGCATTTTTACCATTTTTCTTCATTTAATAAAAAATTATTTTTACTTTAATTTCTATTGCGTTGATATTCCGCAAAGAATGATTTTAATACCAAAAACCAATAATGGAGGAAGAAATTACCGTGATAACGGGTGAAAAGAAAAATGATTGTGATAGAGGGAATAGCTCACCTGATGAGGCTTTTTGAGCCGAAACGCGTCGTGAGATACCCGTTATCACGGTCATTTCTTCCTCCATTATTGGTTTTTGATATTAAAATATTATTCTTATAACCAATAATTTGAGGGAGAAAAGAATATAATTACGGGCATTTAATGAATGAGGTGGTGCAGTGGCCTATCTTCAAGGGAAACCTACGCAGCAGAAGGGAACTTGGGTTTGTCTAAGCGGCTCGCCGTACAGAGGTCACCGATCGAACCCAGGATCGTAAGTTTTAGGTTTTGTCCCCTCTTCCCAAAGCCGTCTTTCGATTCAGTATTTAGGAAGTCAAAAATTTACTCTCAAATACAAAAATTTTAAAAAAAGCCAAATGAAATGATTAAAAGCTTTAATTACGTTAGTATTATTAGTGAGTAAAAAGGTATCCCGAGGCGATCTACGGGTTTGCGGCAACAAATTAATTCTGTTTGTTCTCAAATATTACCTCGAAACGTATGGTTCTAATAGAAGAATTATCATCATTATAATCATCCATGCCATCGGGGTCAATTTGGAGAATGCTCTCCTGACTCCCTGTAAACTATATAAAACGGTTATGTACAATATATTCCCAATATAACGACAGAGCAATTTTTGTTGATGTAAAATTATAAAAATAAATTTTATATGAGAATCTCTAATCTAAAGTGATGCGTGGTCGTTTCGATGATTGGTGAAGAGTGTGGGGGTGGAGAAAACGAGATGAACGATGCGGGTAAAACTTGAAATCTTCCCTTGATAAATGAGAAGACGAAAGAAAGGTCAATCTCGAAAGAAAGATCTAATGACTTATTGGTTTTTATATTTTCATGTTGTTTTTCTGGGTAGCCACCATCCATGAGGGTAAAAAAAAGTTATTTTTCTATAAATTAATAGTCGCGAGTTTCGAGGTCAGTGCCTCGGGGAAACTTTTTGGGATGGAAACTCCGTACTTTTTATGTCCGTTTCCTAAAAAAACAACCGAGGTTTTTAATATTTACGTTTAATCCGGGTGTTCATTATAACGGGACTCTCATTTATAAGGTTCTTATACTGTTTATATTCGTTAAAATTTAATTTAAAAAATAATATTTTTGAATGCCATAATAAAACGATTTCAACGTACCTGCAGTTCTTCATTTGTCAAATTGAAACGTCAAAAAACAATTAAGTAAACAAGCAAAAATTTTTATTGTTGTATAAGGTCAAATTATTTAAGAAGTTTCTCCTTACCGAAAATCCATAATATTGAAGTATGTTCAATTTGCACATCGGGCAGGTTTTGTGGCCCATAAGCCATGGATCGATGCAGCACTTGTGAAACTTATGGCTGAAAAACAAAATTACCATTACCATCTATTCATAAATTGATCGAGAAAAAAAAATTTTGAACACATCATGGAAAATGGACCCAAAAAGGCGTTTTAAAAAATTAAATTTTTTGGGGGTTTCAAAATCGGTTGACGTGAATATTTTTAACGGGTGCTGCGATCTATCCGGTCGTTTTTAAAACTTCCCACGCGAGGCGGATTCGTCTCCCAGCCAAGCATGAATCAATAAAATGTATGTACGTTTTCCGGGCTAGTAATTTTCGCACTATGTCGAAAATTTATTTTAAAATTTTTTATTTTTTTTAGAAAAGAAGTTTTTTTTTACTTATCATTATATCAAATATTTTTTGTGATTTTACATACTTGCATGGCATAATACGGATTGTTTCGTGTATTTTAAATGTTTCAAAGCATATAACACAGTCTATGTCTTTCTCCTCAGTACTCTGTGAAAGAAAAAATTTAGAATAATTTTTTTTGGTTGTTTAACGACGTACTAAGTCCTCTGATTTTAATTTTTTCGTAGGTATCCTCAGCATCGCGCATTGCGTAGCTTGAATCATGTTCCTCGAGATTTCATCTTGGGTTTCGTCGAAGTAGTTCTTTTTCCAGTAGTAAATGATTCCGATGAGTGCCACCCCGACGATTATGATAACGACGAGAGTGACCATAACGACGTTTCTAAAACAATCAAAAAGAAGAAAACCTCAAATTAAAGGATTTACTTGAGTTTAGTAATGTTTGATGAACAAAATGTTTGGTTCTGGAAACTTGTTGAGAAAGTTAAATTATTTAATTTTGCCCACTCCATCCCCAAAGAGTTCAAAGGAAGAGAACAGAAGAATAGTTTCATCCACGTATAAAGAAATAAAATCTCGTAATAAGAATTAAATCATCACGTTTCAGTTGTTCCTTGATAGGGGGACGTAAGTCGAGTGTAAGGACGTGTGTACTCGGGGAAAAAAAGGGGGAAGTTTTCTTTGAGTTTTACAATTCAATTTAAACTTAGCAACAATTAAATTTTTCATTTCTCCTACGGTTGGGTAGCTCTTTTAATTTCTACATTTCATCAAACCAAAAGCGTAAAAACTCTACAGCTACGTACCTATTCTTATTTCTTTCATATGAAAGATAATTTGCGTTTTGAGAACTTCGAGGGGAATCTGGTCCATTGTGCTTGGGAATTTCTGCTTTTTGAAAATATAGGAGGCACAATCTAAATATGGTCTTCAATTTGTCAATTCTAGAACAAAAACAAGTTCAAAATTTCCTTTGGAAAGGAGTTCTGATATACTGCGAATAAAACTTTTCCAACATCTACTTAAAATATCATGCATTTGGATTCAGGTGTTAATTAGAAAAAGAAATTTGTTAGAAACAAAAAGCATTTCGTCGTTTCAGGTGCAACAAATTTTTTCGGTTAATTTTTGTTAAGAACAGTTTCTAAAAAGAAAATTTATCTACCTTAGTTTCTTTATCTAACCAAAAGGTGGCGTTCAAATCGCTTTAAGTTTTTCTACTGACAATTTAAGGAAATTGAGATATAGTTGCACATTATAAAACAACGATTTTAGAGATTTGTTTACAAACATGTGTTTCTAAATTATGTTAATTTTGTCACCACGTAAATACCAAAACAAGTTCTAATTAAAAGGGAATTCGTCTAAAATGTGGTTACTGGTGGAATTCGCTTTTCGTAATTAAAGTCAATAACCTTAAAAGTAATGAACTCGATGGTGGAATTTCGTCGATTTAGATGCAATTGTAGAGCGGTTTCTAAAGGGAAATTTTTCGATTCATTAATTATTTGTTTTAAACTTGCATCTCAAACGACGTTAAAAGTTTGATGATTTTGTTCGATCGATTTCTCACCTTGAATCCTCTAACGGTTCGACCCTCCATGTTCCTGGATGGACGTAAACGGTTACGTTCGTGTTGTTTTTCGTCAACTCGATTAACTCTTCTCCTTTCCCTTTTGAAGTGAAAACCGCTTTGGTATTCATTTCATCTCCTCCGACTATAAAAAACAAGAAAATGATGAGTTCAAAAAATAAAATCAAAGAAAAAAAATTCGGCATAGTTTTTGAAATTTTTGAGTTTGGGAACCAAAATGCCAAAAAATTCAGAAACTAGAACGAAAATGAGGGGGGTTACCATCTACCTTTTTCTCTATCTTAATTTGTTTTCAAGTTACCCCAAGGGCTCTATTAAGTTTCCACACTGTATAGCATCATCGAAACAAAACCCAGTTTCTCCTTTTATTCTCAATTTTAATTTGCTTAATTAATTTCTTCCCTTTAGAACTAGACCATAGGAAAAAAAAATGCTTTGATATACACGTGGAATATATAATGGAAAATTTAAATAAAGATATAATTTAAAAGTAAATTAATTTACAAAAAAAATAAACACACTCTTCCCACGAAATAAATGCCATTAAAATAGCTCGGTTTGTTCTCAAGTTTTGTTTTTCTTTGAATAATAAAGTTCCAAAAAATTGAGGATTAGGACGATGAGCGATTTGCTCACAATTCAGATGCCGAAGGTCCCGGGTTCGGTTGGCCAAAATTTTAGCTGATTTATTTTTTCTCACGTGTTGTAAAAATATGAACGTCCACGACGATATTGACGTTGAGCCTTTTATCACGAATGTAAAAAGTATGCAACTGACTGTTTTTTATTTATTTTAATTTAAATTGAAAATTAGATAGGACTTGTTATACAAATGAAGACGCAATCGACTTTTAAATTTTCAATAACATCGACTAAAATTGTACCCAAGTCGTTAATAAAAGCAGCATTATTTATGTCGTCCTAGAAGATATTGACGGCCTCAATTTGAAAACAGAAATTTACATATCAACATATTTGTAAAAAAATTTATTTTTCTAATTCCTCTAACCACACCTCAAAATTTTTTCCCTACAATCCGTAGCATCATGGAGTTAAGGGACTCCGAGAGGTTCTATGAAGGCATCTGCATGAGGATTTTATTAAAATTATAATTTTTTATACTTATTTAAAGTCCACTAATATCCAGATTCCCAAAAAAATTTTGATCCGAGCCTTCCACGCTGAGCGATGCCTTCCAAGGTTTTCATTTCGTTGGAAGAAAGGAAGTGGGCGACTGGACCGTTTTGCAGGCGCGAAAAGTTATCAATTGAACAGAAAATTTTTAGACTTACTGTCCGAACGGAATAATCGAAAAACGTTGTTTTACTACGATCTTCAAGAGTTTTAAATAAATGAAAAATTTTTGCTCTATTGTCTTTTAAATGAATTCTTCTCATCGAAATCAACGTCAAAAATGGATATTTTGGAGGCAAACGATTCGGGCAACGTATAGTGAGCTGTTGCATATTCAATGTAAAATCTTTGCTCGTTTTCAATTTGAAAGGCAAATACAAGTACATGTGTTGCGAGTGAAAAAAAAAAAAGGTTTTTGAGACGGAAAAGACTTGGAGAGAATAAAATAACAACGAAAAGGACTTAAAAGATCTGATAACGACACCTTATAAGGTTGAATTCAGTGGAAAGAACTAAAAGATAAAATAAAATGGAAAATTTTTATTTCGAGTTCAAAAACCTCAAGGATAAGCCAAATCAGAGTTGAACTTCCGATTACCCGTCGCTAATAATTTTACGATCGAAGCGAGGACAATGGCGTATCAGAAAGAAATCAATTTGTCGAGCTCGGCCGCTCCTTTCTCTACACGACTGGAAACTTAAATGACTAATCTTTGAATAATTTCAACTTCCAGTTCGCGAATGTCACGATGCTATTAAGTTTTTAAAACGACTCGAAAAAAAAGCTTAACGAGATAAGAAAGGGAAAAAAAGAAGGAAGTGAAATCAAACAACGTAGGAGTTCGGAATAATTTATTGAAAACATCCTTGAGTTTGAATGCCAGTCTGGTCGCTATGTCGCTCAAAAGGCGCTCAGCTATTTCGTATGTAAAATCGTAAAATAAAAAGTACGTAAAAAAAAAAGTTAAATCTTTCCCTACCCTAAAATTTTTTAAAGGGCAATACGCTATGAGCTTTATACAATCAATCCCACGATTTTCTCCGTTAGCCTAAATAGCAAACTAGTTCCGCTACGAACCTGTCGGTCAAGGTCGAAACGTTCATTTTTTTTAATTGTAGAAAACCACCCAAAGAAAGGCGATAACCTTGCGAATTCCGTTTTTCAAGTCTTTTTAAACTCTGGTTCCTAATAATTTATATTTTTAGTCCAGTTTACAAATCGAATGTCTCTAAATGTTAATGGAAATAATCTAGAAAACCATAAAATCAATACTAATTAATTTTTTTCCAACTTAATGAATGTTTTCGTGTTGTGAGAAAATAGACATTCTAAGAATACGTCAGTAGAAAGGTTATCGTCAAAATGATGTAATTTCCAAAATTAAAGTAATAAATTATAATAATTCATAACTTCTCCAGGGCTTACTTTTAATATAATAAATAAAATGTCTTTTTTTTTATGTAAATTGGCATATGATATACGAGATTTCTTTGAAGTAAAAAATAAAATGTAATTTTATCGCCAGTTTCGCTTATTCCGACGTCGATGGACACCATTTTTATTGGATTTTCTGTTATTTTATCGGCTTTTTACAGAGAAATAACATTCTTAAGTTATATTTAGGATTTTCCTCGGTTTTTTGACAAAGAAACCCATATCCAGAGGATTTTTTGTAGTTTTGTAAACTACTAACTACTTATCTTCAAACTTTTTTTGTATTAACTTAACTACCACTAAATAAATGACTTCTTTTTAGGGGAAGGTAATTAACATGAAGACTATAGAGATACGATATTGGCTACCTATTTAGTCCAAAAATAAATTGATCGAACGGAAAAAATTAGCCTTTTTTAAACTTCCTCAAAGTTTTTCCTTTCAACCTGATTATAAGTAGATCCGTTTTCAACTTCCCAACTTATTAATATAATCATGGTCGAACCAACAATTATCAAATCCATTAAAACCAACAAGTTTACGTTTTTATTATAGGCGAAAAAAACTTCCTGTTTTTATAGGATTTAAATTATAATAAGATTCAGATTTAAAAAAAAATTTAAAATCTGAAGGATTTTCCTCGACGAATATTATTTTATTGTTTTTATCTGTGAATTATAATGTTGTTTTTATATATGAGTGCTAATTATGAGAAATTAAAACTTTCAATGCACTTCAAATTGCTACTAATTGCGTTCATTGTCGCTTTGGGTCAAAGTAATGCCGGAAGAATATTTTTGAAGGAAACTTCCTTTTAGTGGGGAAAAAAATTTTAAACTTAGAAATTAAAGTTCAAAAATAAAACCATTGAAGCGGAGAAGACTCGGTGGTAAAAGAAAGAAATTATTTCTTCGACAAAGGGAACACTTGCGGCTTTTTTAAGATCTACTGTCGCGTCATTTCATATTCTTAACCTTGCCGTTGGTAGCCAAGGTAGTTCCGACCTTCTAACTCACTATCATCCATCAATAAATCCTTTATTTGCTTACGTTTTAACCGAACGTTTAAGGAAAAAAACGAAAGCGTTCTTCGCCAGGACGACGCCTTATTGTAATTCGTTAAATTTCACTTTCTAAAGATCCGAGTCATCGAAAAAGTGAAACCAATCGGCTTCCTAACGAAAATCTTGAAATTAATCAATAGCATTACAAAAAAGTCCCATATCATTGACAATTTCTCTTAATTGTGACGTCTTCATTTCCAATAAATGACCATAATCAAAATGCAGCGGTTAGGCCCCTAGAAAAATTGGATGTACCCATTACTTTTATTGAATAAACTACTAGGAAGGTCTCAGAGTTTATACACAATGGGTAAGTCAACTTATCTACGTGACAGCTTAAGCGTATCTTTCAAGTATGATTATATAAAAAATGAGATAATTCAATAATTATCCCTTTTCAATCACTAAATTACATAGATTCAAATTTTTCCATAAAAAAAGTTGCCTTTTCTGTACTAAAAATGTATTTACAGAAATGACACAAGTGGCTCTGAGATTTGTCTCACTTTTATGAATATAGTGAACTTTTATTTCCAAAATGTATAGCTTTATGCTGATGTTAGGCTTAAAAAAACGAATTTCTGAAAGTTTTAACTTACAAGAAAGAAAACATGAATTATTCCGTCCCCTTAAATTCCACGACGCGAAACGTAAATTCAATATTGTTTGCTCTTATTTTGTCAATTTTTAGAAAACCTTTTATGCAATAGCTTGTATCCTACAATGCATATATCATTTTCCTCCATTGGCTTCATAGGAAAGGAGATAAATTAATTATGTATTAATAACAGGTGTTGACTTACAGTTACAACTAATTCGATTCATAAACGTCAAAGAAAATTTTCTTAAAATATGATGTTTATAACGTTTTCAAAATTTTTTGCCCTAGAAGAAAGAACCCAGATTAGTTAGCTAAAACTCATTTATTACTGACACTATTAATAGAAGGAAAAAATTTTTTGGCGAGCACAAAATAATAAAAGGTAGATTGTTAGAAAGTAAAAGATTTATTTATTTTTTGCTTGAGATAAAGCCGGTTTATCCTCACTTGTGGGGTTTTTGGGGAAGGGTCTTCCAGACATCGTAAAATCGCTTATTTTCTAAAGGCATCTACGACGCATTATGAACGAGTTTGTACGTTCGAAATTATTCAAAATCCTTCAACAACTTAAAAAGTGGGCCTTTTTTAATCTTTTGTTTAGATCTTAAGGATGAGCCTTAACAGCAATAATTACAATACCCTTGTAGGCTTTTGGAGAGGATGAAAATAAGGTCCTGAATACATTACGATAAAATCCGCACAAGTGAATTTTGAAGGTCAATGGCATGAAAGAACAAAGTAGACAACGTAATACAACGTTTCCTGGTTCAAGATACGTTAAAATGCTTACAAAACAAATAATTATTATAAAACAAACCGATCGAAACTTTGAACATTTTCAATGTCACAATAAACGCGGAAGGACATCGTTTACAACTTGGGTAAAAACATGCGCTTCCTACGCAGATGTCGCTGGAATAACAATTGAGTTCTTTGTTCTTTTATTAAGTTGAGCATCCCTGGTCGTTCGATGTTACCAACTTTGATCGTTATTAGACCCTTTTTATTTCACAATATTCAGGGAAAAAAGTACAATTCTGGATCTAGTTCTGACGGAAATTTTTTTAGAAATGACGGGAAAATTCTTTAAAAATGGGGTTTCTCCTCCAAAAAAAATCTAGGAAATCTACTGAAAGCCTAAAAAAATAGAAAAAAAACCGAGGAAAACTTGAAGAATCCGCTAAAAATGGGGGTTCTCTGTCGAAAACCCGAGAAAAACTTTAAAGAATGGGGTTTTTTGAATAAGAAACCAAGGAAAATTCTCTTTTTTCTG
>JACGAQ010001911.1:0-49553 GCA_014119065.1 Orius insidiosus
AGGGGTGCGGTATGATCCCCTCTGGAAGTGGCCCGGGCTAACCTCCCCTACCCATAATTTTGACCGGCATCGCGGTTTTACTCTAATCCATACGGGAGATTAACTTGTCTTGAAATGAATCCCTCTGGAATAACGTGACTAAGAGAAGGAGGCGCCGATAGTAAGGGTGGGGAACTTTTTTTTAAAAATTACTTTATCGATTTTCTGGGGTTATATCAGGTTTTGACAGGAAAAAATTGGAAAATCAGGGAATCATCCAATAATAGCTCGTTCGTGGTTGCAACTGTTTTAACTTCATCTTTGTCAAAAATGAATCAAAAAATTGAAATTGATAAATAATTACCGAGTACTTTTTTTTAAGGTACCCTCAAGGCATCATCATTCTCCTAATTAACTCTGACGACCGAATGATATAAAAGTTTTTTTTTATCGTTTTGAATCGGCTAATACCTTCGTTCAAGAATAACTTGCGTAATCATCTTGAGGATCTTAAGATGGGTGACATTCTTGAGCCGAGATTAAAAAAGAAGTAATATTTTATGTCCGAGTAGTGAAAGAGACCGAGTTTTATCTTCGAGTCTTTTATAAGCGAAATCTCATTAACGTCCTTACAATATTTTCCCGGCGCATTATTATCGGCATCCGATTATAAACATTCCATGGGATCGAGGACGGAGAATGGGATCTTCCACATCGACGGTGACAAGAAGGGATCAAAGGAAAATAGGGGGAGCAAACTCTTCATTTTATGTTCAATTTCTTAAAAAGAATTGGGAATGGGCTCTTAAAATGGTCAAAAAGACCCCCTAGCGCATTTTCCACCAAATACTCCCAATGCGAATAAGAGATGCTAAGGTGGACTTTCAGGATAATAGGTAATAAAAAAATACTTTATAGACGACATGCTCTCCGTGCGCTTTTGAGGTTGAGACGAAAAATCGGTGAATGAGAATCGTCAATTGAGGCGCTCCGGGTACGAAGGGCGAACTCAAGAAAACGTAGTTTCGAGATATTCGCATTTTACAGTTTTATGTTACGGGCGAACTCAACAGAAAAGTCATGCCCTGGAATGGGAAAAGAGGAGGTTGTGGACTAGGATGTGGAGTTCGCCCTTCGTACCCGCTCTGATATCGCAGTTAGGGCTTTGCCGCATAACGGTTTTTACGTATTTAAAGGGGAAAAAAGGGCGAACTCACAAAATTATTTGGGTGTATTCACCAAGAGGTCTAGAATCTGAAAATGAAAAGAAAAAAATTTGTTCGATGTTTAGTTCGCCCTTCGTACCCGGAGCGCCTCAATTCTCTCCCCTCTCTAATCCTATAGCTGCCGCCCGGTCTTCGACTCACGGCACATTTTTTTTCCTTCCTAGTTTTTATACAAAATATAAATAAGTCATTAGAACCTAATTTTTTTAATGAAAGGGACTACACAAAGAAGTTAAAATGACAACCTAATTACTTCAGTGGGAGGCAATTAGCTTAGAAGATAGTCAAACAAAAAATAAACACTTTTTTCCACTCCTTCTTTCCTGTTAGTAAAGATTTCTTTATTAAATAGGCCCAGATTCCAACATTTTGGTTTTTTTTTTCTATACCCTCCCAACAAGTGAATTAGATATTATGCTCCATTTAAGGCATCGGTAGCGGAATGCGTAAGGGCCCCCAAGGGACCCTCTTCCCGAGAAGGAGTCGGCAAAACGGGAGATCCGGTTCTTCATTGTTCCTTAGCTTTGTTATCCCCTTTCAAAACCAGTCTCTACGCGGAGCACTACAATTATGTACAACGCGACATCGTCTTTTTCCAACGCAATTTATTACACAATTGTCGAGGGCTCGAATTAAATTAAAATCTCCCTATTTAAACTCTGAGGACTTGAGCCACTCTCTCTTTCTCTCCTCACCCACCGGGGGAGAACTACACCCTTTGAGCAAACACCGGTTGTAATTTAATTCTGATATTAAAAGGCATTTTAAGTAAAAGACCCGGGTTTTAACTCCTTTTAGGCTTTCCAGAACAGTGAGATTTTCCTTAAAAAGAATTTAATTATGTATTTTAAGACTTATTTTCAAAGATTCCTCCTTTAAATTGAATTTATAATTCTTCCAAATTCTTCAGTAATCAAATTTCAGGGGATCACAGCTTTTCTGTTGCCAGCCGTCCATCTGAAGTCGAAAAACTTCTTATTTTTCGTTTATATTTTTTTAGAAACCAAATCTGATTGACCCAAATACGTAAATTAAACGTAAATCAGTCGCCTTCGAAAGATTAGAATTTTTTTGTCATATTTCTTAGCGGGGTGACTCAATATTTCAATGGGATTAATCTGTCATCGTCATAATTAATAATGTATTCGCTTGATAATGGTGAAGACACCCACTCGGAAGGGCCAAAGGAGGTGTTAATTTTAATAAAATAATTTTTTAACTTCCGATTTTTTATTCCTCACCGTAGGAAGAGATTTCCTGATACGCCTACTTGACAAAAAACCACTTCTGGAGGACTTCCAACCTGATATTTTTGCCTTTAAAAGATTTGGTGCATGAATCGAAAAAAAAAATCTTCATAATCGATGGAAGAAAATTAAATCCGTAAATAGCACGAAAGACAGAAAAAGTTCTTTTTCAACCTGAATTGGAGATTCAATCATAAAACCCTTCGATTTTTGTCAAATGTTTTAAACCAGATATAAAGATGAGAAGAAAAAAAATCGAGAAAGTTAAAATAATTTTTTTCTTCCATCATTTTCCAAGTTAAAGGTGGCACTCCGCGGGACTTCTATCTTGACAACTCCATCTTCACAGAACCTCCACACTTCGAATCACCTCTTCAAAATTGGAAAAGAAAAAAAAAAGTGACGAGTCACTTTATTTGAGAGTGATGGAATCAATTTCTAATTTAATTTTATTCGATTTAAAATCTCTGATTAAAAAAAAATTATAAAACATCCCACCGATTCAGGTTTCTTCTCTGAATATTTCAATTATCGAGTAAGTTTCTAAATTAAGCCTGTTACTGAAATAGAAATGACCGAAAGTCAAAAGGTCATTAGGAACATTTGCTTCTGCCACCCATTACTTCTGCGGCAATTTTTTTAAAATCAGGAATCTGCCTGATGGAAATTTTACATTCTTCAGGTTCGTTGACGATAAAAGGCGGTTTGGCTGAAAAGATGTCGCCAAGCTGGACGATCCGGCTTAATTTTGAGTAACATATATTATGGAGTGTACGAAAATTTAATAGGTATGAGCATGGGGGAAGGCTCGTCGAATCGATCCCCTTCCCGATTAGGTATCAATTAAAGTGATTTTAATGAAAAAGCAGGAGAGAAGTGTTGTTGACGTTTTAATCTTGCACGTGATGCGATATTCTTGAAATTTTCTGGATGGAGACAGTTCCCTCGGGGCATAGATGACTAAAACAGAAGTCCAAAATTCAAAAACAGCCCCAAAAAGCTCAAAACTTTACGCAGAAGTTCCCTTTCTATGATGATTTAATTGGAGGTTTTTAACTAATAGGTATTTTATAATGAGTCCCGCGTGGGTGTGCGCTCTAAAATATAACACGTCGGGACCGTTTTTCTCGACCTGAAGACCACCCGGTGTGCAATGATGTCAATTAAGAGAAGGGACCAGCGTTGGAACCCGAAGATTTTGGACAAACAGCCCATCGATGGAATAAACCAGAATAACACCAAATCCGTTTAAAAGGCGCCTTATCAATTAATTATAACGAATAAACCTTTTAATTAATTCTTAGTTGGAATTAAGACGCTTTAAATTAAGAATGGTGACTAGAATAAGAACGCGTTTTTTATAACCGCTTCTGACGTCGCTTAAAATGGAACGTTCGAAGACAAATTGAGCCGGAGGATTCAAGGGCTTCGTGACCGAGTTTAGTTCGCCCATTGGTGATGGATTCACTTCGAGAGAAGAGAAATGGACATCGTAGACACCCTTTTTCACGGATCCTGACCACAATTCAACTCCTTCCTTCAAATGCAAATACGTTCCGACTTCACCCAGGGAGACAAAAAAAGGACCCAACTGATTCTTCTTTGATAACTCATTCTGAAGATGCGTTTACAGAAAATTTGGGTCCCCAGTGGAATTCGAACCTACAACCTTTGAGTTTCTAGATCAAGGGCCATGAGCTGTCGAAAACAAATTGAATAGAGACCTTCAATCTGAGTTCTTATCTCACGTGATTAAACTTTCTTCCTTTTATTTTTACTGCAATGCAATCTAGGCAGGTTGACATTGAGGTAGGTAGCTACTGATTTTTATGACCAATGGGATTTTTTTATGGATTTTCTAGATTAGGCAACATGTTTCGGGATCTCCATTTTACCATCTTCAGGCCTACGAAGACAATTTTATAGTCTCAGATCTTCAACTTCCACCGCCATAATGAAAAGTGTAGAATTATACATAAATTGGTTTAAACAGGTTTATTTTGGTAACGTGACTAAATCGGTTTTCTTAAAAATTTATTATCGTTTAATGGAACAAAAATCAATTTTTGTCGGGTAAAAAGACGGAGAAGGGTTTTTTTTATTTATAAGAGAGCCCGCTCGTTATTTAAAGTCTGGAATAAAGTGATAAGTCGTTTCAAAGCACAAAACATTCATAAAGTTAACGTGAGGGAGGCACACAAATTGTGAATGTCCACAAATAGAGTCATAAATAAATTGGTCGGACTCCTTTGAATCCATTCGATTGATTTTCGAACGGAAAAGGGTTAACCGTTGTTCTTCGATATTATCGCCTAAAGAGCTGCTCCCCCTTCCTACTATTTTTTTTTATTTAAACCCTCGAGCGTCTCATCAATTTAAAATATTCCCGACTTGGAAAATTCGTCGCCGAGTTGGTAAACAATAATTTTTTCGTGAGTAAATCAAGATAATGTTTTACATTTTGTGATCAGCGTTTCTAGCCCTCAATGAAAGTATAATGAGTGGACGTAATTACAAGGTATTAAACTTGTTAACACTCTTCCTACCAACGGTCTCAAAAGATATCTTAAGAGAGCCCGAAGGGTCATAACCACTCGATTAACTGATTGGGAACGGGAAAAACGCCTAAAACGCCTAAAAAGGGCGTTTCTAAACAAAATATCCGGTGTTTGTGTACAAGATATCGTCAAAAACGCCCCAAAAGGATATTATTCGGCCAAAATATGGATAAAACAGCCAAAAACTCGGTAAAAGAGGCGCTTTTCGCGTATAGGAGGGTTTGTGGGAAGATCCAAGGAAAACTCCTAAAAAAAATTTATCGTTCAAATATGAAGGACTTCTCTGCCTCCAGACAAGAGCTCAAGAGTCTCGATTTGCTCATTTTTACCCTAAAAATAAAATAAAAAAGCTATTTTTAAGCGATAGGAGAAGAAAATCTGAGATCGTAAATAATCAAAATATTGACAGTTCACCCTTAGAGGCTTGACAGTAAACGTTCGACTTCAAAGGAAATCAAACTGAAAATTATGATGTTTACAGACGAAAAAAAAAAGGGTAAATGCCAATAATTAATAGCGCCTTTAATCCAAACGTTTATTTTACGGTGACGCTCGTAAAATTCAATCTATTGGAAAATACGAAGGTATTTCAAGTATGAGAGAGGAAAAAAGGGGCGTTAAAATATCGTTTGGTCATTGACTTTATGAAAATGTTTAATTAAAATCCCTTTCTTGTTAGCGTTCAAGGCGGATTTTTGTTCTGTTTCTTTTACTTTTCGGTAAGCCTCCCTCTGAAATAGAATCTCGGGAATGGGATGCCACCGATTCTCCTCCCTCCCATCGTTGAGATTCCACACTCAGGAATTTTCTTCGATGTTTACCTCAACCTTTTTCACTTTTATTTCCTACTTTTTAAAAAAATCGATTGATAAGAAACTTAAAAAAAGGGAACTAAAATAAAGAAACGTGTCTTGCACATGTTGGAAGTTTTGACGGTTTTCTAATAATTCATTGAGAGGAGGAAAAAAAAGGTGGGTACTTAAAAACCCTTGGTGGGTCCTCCTTAAACTTAATAAATCAGAAGTCACAAGGCAATTATCTAATTTAAACAAATTCTCAGCTTTCTCACGGATGACTTCCATTGTAGTAACAGACGTACAAAGAGATTCTTAATGAATCCGAATGATCGCCCTCGGACAATGAAACAAGTGATTCAAAGACTCCTAGCTTTCATGAAAAAGTCTTTAGTGCGCCTGAGAGGACTTTTGTCTACTATAATTATCGGCTTTAAAAAGCCCTTGATAGAGCTGGATTTTTTGCGATGAAGTTTCCAAAGCAAAAATCTGTGGATCTGGACCAACGGTTTAAAAAACGCCAAAGTCTTGAGGTGGGAAGAAGAAAAGTGATGACACTTCCACACAAAAGAGTTCCTCAAATTAATCACGGATTCTTTTGTCGGTCAAAAAGTCGTAACATATGTTAATACGATTAGAGCTACTTTTTTCTCTGTTTAATGGGATAATTCTAAGGCATGTACGAGGTGCCCCTATTAAAATTGACTCGTTCATCTTGATCGATGGACTTGATTAAAAAATGTTCTCTGGCCTTTATTTTTTTTCGGCGTTGATTTAACAAATCCAGTGAGGGGACACCTGTTTCCAAAACGTCTGTTTATATAACGGCAATTTAGGCAATACCCGGGATTCTTAATTGCGCCATAATTAAATACAAATTGGGTTTAAGGTGCAAAGAAAAGCGTTATTGTCGCAATTAAAGTGTGACGTTACCGAGGTTGTTGACTCTGGTTAGGGTTGGCGGAACTTCACCCCTGGGGGTGGGTTAATGGGAGGGGGTGGGAAGGGGGAGAATGAAAACAAATGGAAGGAAATGAGAACAAAAAATCACTACTCAAATGAAAACGGTCAACAAGGACACAGACAGAAAACAAAGAGCACGATGTTTACTTTTTAACCTATTGTATTTTGGGGCTACACAAAAAGAACCTCATTTTTTTTTAAACTTCAATTATTGAACATAAAAAATAGATTTTCCCAGGAGATGAACGAAATCAGTATAAAAGCGAGGATAATTTCAGAAGTTTTGAAAGTAGCAGTTGTTCGTACCTGAAGAACCTGAAAGTACTGTCGACAAAACCAAATTCGTGGCACTCGGTAAGCAATAATCCGACTGAGTCCATATTGCGCACATAAATTAAACGCATTTTTAGACCTTTTCGATCTGCTATACCTTTCATTTTAAGTTTTCGATTGTTTTAATGCTCTGGAAGTTAACAACCTTAAATGATCTAACAAGCTAACCTGGTCTCATTTTAAAGGTAATAAAATTTAGAAACTTTTCCAATTTGTCTGCTGTCTGTAATAATTTGATCTTAAATCAACATAAGTTGAAATCGATTATGAAACCTCTTTTTGTACGTTCAAAGCGAGAGAATTCGAGAACGAATTATCCGATGGGGTTTTTAAAGGTTAAAAAGTGTCTAAAATGCTTTTGTCTAAGATGATAACTAGATTTTAACTCCTTTGAAAACTGGAGTTCACCGGGAACTCCCCCAACTTTTGACAGATTAAGATGGATAATGAACCTTGGACTAGGCGTCTCATTGAGGTCGAATCAACCCTTAAAATGATCAAAATATTTGTTTTCCAAATTGGTTTATGCTGAGATATTCAAGGCGTGAGAGGTCGTTTTATCTCTGTCGGAAATCCATTTTCATCTTTATTCGATCTGGAGTAGCAAATGACGAGTTTATTTTTGTATTTACATGACAAAATGAGAGAGGGGTCGATGCTGGAAATGAAACGGAATGAACGAGATATGGAGGCGCGTTACGCTCAGATTAAAAATCAAAAACGCTTTTAGTCGACGGGAGTATTTGTTTCGCGTATGACCCAATATTAATCACGGGCCTCCGCTCAAAAAAGGGGCAATCGAACGCGTGTCTGCGGAGTGAACACGGGTGGGTTTCGAATCACTTTCGAGTTTCCACTTCCGAACCTCCTTCTGCCCACGACCTTCTCCGCACTTTATCGCTTATCTATTTTTCAAACGGAGAAGGAAAAGTCGTGCAAAAAAAAGTTTCTTTTTATTTCCGAGCAAATCCACTTAGGGTTCCTCCCTTCCGAGACGTGACTCCACTTCCATACACACGTCAAATTGAATAGAAACCTCAATTTGTTTAGGCAAAAACTACCCCTTTTTTAAAGAGAAGTGATGTTTTTTTATTCGTCTGTTCAATTTCTAAGTTACGACTCCACCCTAAGGTTTCCACGAGTAACTTAAGCAGAAGAGAATTATTTCGTAAACATCGAAATAGATTACCAGATTTCCTTCTCTCCCTTATAAACACATTTACGCTTGGATGTACGCAAAATAATGGAATGTGTACCCTTCACCCGAAAAACAAACAGAACGAAAGACAAACCTTCATCATACTCATAATGTCAACCCATACATATTTTCAGTCTTCTACTAGATTGAGAAAACCTCTTTTCACCTGAAAACCCTATTTTCAGCAGACTTTGGGCGTTTTTCCTGGCATTACTGCCAATATACATCGTTTTTGAGTGCCTAATGTTTAGTCTTCTTAATTTAAACTTCGTTACTCCTCCCAGAGAAAACTCGTAAATAAGCCATAGAAATGAAACCATACGGGTGTCGAGAAAAAATGTAAAGTTAAAAAAAAAAGAAATTCATGGCGTAACTTTTAATGCATTTCAAGATATTGCATTATAAGTGACGTAATCTCGAATCGTGCGTAAAGTAAGAAATTACATGAGTTTTATTTTCGTACCAAAGTTATGAGCTTTATTTCTCGGAGATGAGCGGGTTGCAAAAAGTCGTGAATAGGTGCCAAATACGAAAAAATATGAAAAGCGCTTTAATAGGAAGTCGAGATATCCACACGTGCGGAGTTAAAAAGCACGACACCGATTAGATTTATGGTAATTTTCACCTTTTTTTTAATTTTCCCCGCAAACAAAATCCCGGCCGACAAACGAATTCCCCCAGACAAAGTAGTAGGTGGTAGGTACACATAAAAACGATTTAAAGGACAATCGTGTCTTTCCGTGCGGAATAAACGGAGTTTCTTTTGAAGAGAAGAAAGCCAGAAGGCGGCCCGTCGCGTTGTTTGTCTAAAGGGACGACGACGCTTTTAGCTTTTAAGTGAAACGTTAGAATAAAGTCTACAAATCCTTTTACTGCATAATTTCTCGATATCTGTATTCAATAGGCGTAGGTATAGAAGTTTAAGTGAGAGTGAAGGGAGGAAAGCCCTTTTATTTCGCTTTCCATCGCTAATAGCTCAACCCTTGCAAGTCTTTCTCGGGTAAAAAAAGTTGCATTAGACGAGCACCTCATTCATTATTGAATTCAAGGCTATCTAGTCCCTTTTTTTTCCCCTCCCGTTTCTATTCCCCTCCTTCTGTCTCTTCCACCCTCACGCGTGCACGAAGAGGGTCGAGATCCATTCAGGATGCAAAATATGCAAAACAAATTTAGGTGGATTCTCCTCCGCTCTTCTCGTTCCCCACGTAAAGTGGAGTTTGTCGAACAGTACTTCAATTAGGAAACGTAAGGATGCATTTGCATGACGAAGAAGAAATTTAATTTACTGTATGTAACCTCGTTTTCCGTTTCTTTTCACCTTTTGAATTTATTCCGATGCTCGAAATCATTCTCCATTTCATTTTTTTTTTTTTTTTCAATAAAACCGTAGAGAGAAAAAAATCATTTCGTCGGTATGTAGCTACTGCAGTTTAAGCTGGTTTGAACCGACGCCACAGTGCTCCGAACAATGGACAAAAATTAAAAAACTAATAATTTTTTCTTGAATTATATTCGTCTTATTACACATCTTTATGCCTTTAAGAACTGTTTTTTACCATTTTTAGCACTATTTAATACCTTATGTAGCCCTGGTATACGATTATATAGGTTCATCGACAAAGTATATTTGTTTTCTTATTATTCGGATCCTCGAAATCTCACTATATGAATTTGGTTGAAACAAGTTTAAAGTGTTACTTTTATAGTTCATTTATTGATAATCCAATGGTCGAAGGGATAAGCAATGTTTTTCGATGACCAACTTCAATTGTATTTTTCTCAAATACATCCCAAAACACATCGGAGATTTTTAGGGGTTTTTTAGTAATGTACTCGTATGTAGTTTACAAATCTTAAGGCGATAGGTGCACAAAACTGCACGTTTTCCAGAAAAAAATTGTCAAAAAATATGGCTTGGATTGGATTGGATTGGACTGAATTCCAATTGGATTGGATTGGACTGGTTTCCAATTGGATTGGATTGGACTGGATTCCAATTGGATTGGATTGGACTGGATTCCAATTGGATTGGATTGGATTGGACTGGATTCCAATTGGATTGGATTGGACTGGTTTCCAATTGGGTTGGATTGGACTGGATTCCAATTGGATTGGATTGGACTGGATTCCAATTGGATTGGATTGGACTGGTTTCCGATTGGACTGGATTCCAATTGGATTGGATTGGACTGGATTCCAATTGGATTGGATTGGACTGGTTTCCAATTGGATTGGATTGGACTGGACTCCAATTGGATTGGATTGGACTGGATTCCAATTGGATTGGATTGGACTGGTTTCCAATTGGATTGGATTGGACTGGATTCCAATTGGATTGGATTGTATTGTATAATTTATCTATAAAATCTTGTTTTAAACTGCATTCGGACATTTAAAACTAAAAACAATGAAAAAATGATTTTTGTCCACGGTGGCCTATCATTCGGTGCACTGTGCGACGTCAACTTCGACGGTCAAAACGTCCTGCGCATGCGCCGGGAGTCCCAAACCAGTTTGAAAATGCGGTTGAAATTTATTATTTATCATATTTATTCCTTTCCTACTCAGAAATTTTATGAAGTTAGGTTGGCAGCATGGACAGTAACATAGGGTATAGGGGTTCATCCACGTAATCCCTCAGGCCACTACTTTCATAGGGGCACAGCCGGTGAGATGGTAGCACTGGATTCCCGGACGTCCATAGTCGATATCCCATCCCTGTTCTCCAAGAACTCACTAAATCAACGGCAGTTAAAAACAAAACACCACCCTCGAAAATCCGTTCACATCGATTTTTCGAAAAACCATCATGTTTGAAAGTAAAAGTTCCCATAATGGGCCTTCGGGGTGAAATTAAGCGTTTAAATAATTTAAAACGAGATGCGTAAGTAAGAGGGAAGGGGGTTGTAATAAGACGCTTTTCGGTAGTTTAGCGACAATTACCCTTCCCCATAATAAACGTTAACGGTTTTAAAGGGGAGAACCATTCAACGGGAACCGAGTAGGTAATCTTTATTTAGTAGGCGCACGCCGCCCGCCGTCTTTTTGAAAATATGCGCATATTATAATACATTTACGTGTAAACAAGGCCCACCTGATGCCCTTATTTACCAATTTTAGATTGAAAAATCCAACAATGTTTAAACCACAAAATCAATAAACAATTAAAAATTCTGATCTAGAAGCATCCGAAAGCCAGAACCGACCATCTCAGTAGAGTCGCACAATAAAATCCTTTTGAGGAATTTAAAAGATTCTAGTAGAAACTAATTAGTATAATGAAATCATGATAACCGCTGATATTAGCCGCATGAAGGGAGATGGAATTAAATTAATTAGACAAAGCTGTGAAGTGACTCTGGAAGGTGTGCGTTTTTTTCTTTTTTAAATAATATTTCTCTCCCCTCGACCAGAATTAATTTCGGCCACCGATTATCGCGAATAAAAATTTACAAGTTAAAATGCGGCCAGACATGCGACGTGAACTAAAAGTAAGTGGGAATATTTTTTTCCTTGGTCTTTTTTTTTACGTTTCGTTTTCAACGGCCCAGAAAACTCGTGCGAAAACCAGTTTGAACGTATCTCGCTGCTCTTTTGACCCTCTTAGCCACTCATTTGCCAAAAGGCGCGGTTTCTTCGGGCTTCCATCCGCCTACAGAATTAAAAGGAATCGTAAATCAATATTTGTTGAATAAATCACGACTTTAAGGGTCAAGTTGCCAAAAATAAAAAAAAAAATAGGGGAGTTAAAATGGGATGTCTCTTTGAGCAGAAAATTTATCCCGAGGATATAATAAAAAACCATCTAGTTTTCTGCTTTCATGAAATAGTTTTACTTCTCTATGAATATATTCATTGGTTGAACTTGGTGAGAAATGGAAACGCCGGAGTCGGGATATGTGAAAACAAACAAAGGGACTTCCTTTTTCTCTCTCGACCCCCGACATCATGGAACGCTATTTATTATAGGGGCTACTCCGGAAATCTAAAATTTACCGACTGTAAGGTTTTTGAGTCGACACAAAACTTGTTATAACTTTATTAAAGAGCAGACCTAAAAGGTGAAAGGGTTCTCTCGGGAAACAAAAAAAATTGAGGCTGGAGCTACGTGGATTTCTAGACAAAACTTGAGTTAAAATAAGTGAGTGCCTAATACAGGATGATTAAAAAAAGATAATTTGTCGTTTTGAAGCAGCTAATCTTCGGATCTATTGAATGAGGATGAATATAAAAGAGGTTTTGTCTGGTGATGAATTCAGGACGCACGCACTATGATCTTGATACTTCACCGGACGATTTATGCTGTGAATTGTAGGTAGTGATAGGTAAGATGAAGATAAAGGAGGGTAAATATAAACGTTGTTGTATCTTCACACGTTGGCGGCGGAGTGGGAGGGGAGATGGTGCAAGTGGGTTGCATACGAGTCGAGAGCCTCCTGACAGTGACAGCCTAACAGAGTGTCCATTGTATTTCCGTTCACTAACCAAATCGCGTAAGTAGAAATCTCCATTTCTGTCTTAGCCCATTATTCCATTATATTCATGGAAGGCGTCGAAGAAGAATCAGAGAGAGAAAAAAAGGAGAGGTGTCGTAAAATGTAATAAGATCTCCGATGCACCGCGACTCGTAACAAATGGAGAAAAATATCGACTTGAATGGGGTACCATCGAGGTGTCCAACTCATGAAATATTCATGATATTCCTATTCGTTCGTTTTGTTTTAAAATAGCATTTATGATGTGTGAAATGGAATGATTTTCATCTGGA
The DNA here is from genome assembly GCA_014119065.1 of Orius insidiosus. Taxonomy (NCBI): domain Eukaryota; kingdom Metazoa; phylum Arthropoda; class Insecta; order Hemiptera; family Anthocoridae; genus Orius; species Orius insidiosus. The sequence continues at coordinate 13,067 of JACGAQ010001911.1, forward strand.
ATGGACGACCGGAGAGGCGGAAGAGTCGTTTCAACGCCTTCATGAGCCACACACGATGGCCATTTCGACTTTTCTTCAAGTCTGGAAACTGCACAACCAGCAAGTTGAAAATTTTTCGAATTCTTTGATGATCGTTGCGGTTTGAGGAAAATCTTTTGGGCTTAATAGTAATCCTTCAGAAGGAAGCTGATACTCTCGACAAAGCGTTTTTATAAATGGGTCAAGTTGACGATCTTCATCGGTCACGAGTTACCCTGTGGCATTTTTAAAATTTCGAGGGACTTCAGTTTTTGGGAACACCGAACGCCGAAATATTCATCAAATTTTTACCAGATACCCAACAAGGTGAAACAGAATTTTAAAAAATTCTCTACTTCTAGGCTATCACAAGTAGTTTTACAAATCTTTTGATACTTTCGACATTAAAAGTCCAACGTATTGATTCGGCCCGTATTGAAGTAGATATGAAATCTCACGGTCCTTCAGAAAAGGAAAACTCAAGTGCCCGATCCTTCCCAAACGGAAGTTTTATTCATATTTCGCAGTGATGGAAATGGCCACATTGCAACAACACTTTTTGATCGTTTAAGTGGCGGAGTTTACAATCGGTTAAAGTTTGTTGTCTTTCGGAAAATCGAGATTTGGCAGTCTTCAAAGACGATTAAGTAAAAATATTTTGAAGTACTGAAAATTGAATATTTTCACGGTGGATTAGAATTCCATTGCAGAGTGGGGGAGAAAAGGGATGAAATAATTCACATGAATAAATGAGGCAGATACAAAAAAAGGCTTACAACAAAAGGATAAAAAGGATAGAAGGATTTGATATTTGAATCCCCTAAAAAAATACGATTATAGAAAATAATTAAGCAGGGACCTTAAAACGGGACCTGGTTCTTAATCTTTCGATTCTTAAAGGGGTGGAGGGTGAAAAAAAAAATCATTAACCGGGAAAGATAAAAATGTCCAATTAGTCGTAGGCGGGTGTGGATTTATCGTGAGGTCTTAATCCCGGCTACAGGGCCCGATAAAATCGAGTGGGTAACGCGAAGATTGCGAATTAAAATGCACAAACCGTCTCAGACGATGTGGGCTCCACAAAAGAAATAAAAAAAGCGCTAATTAAGAAAATTCTCCCATTTTTAAGGGAAAGGGAGTTTTTTATTTATTTTAAAGCAAAAGGGAATTTGTGTACCGTTTATCATCATCATCATCATCATATATTTATTTGACTTAAGAATACATGTCAATTAATTGGTCGATGGTGTCATAAAATTACAGTCTGTGACTAGAAAACAATTGAAAATTAAATTAAAGTCTATGACTAGAAAACATTTAAAAAATTAAATTTAGTCAGGTACTCAAATTCGCAAAGATTAAATAACAATATTATCGCAAATTATATATACAATTTTTTCCTTACACATTAACATTGCTCACTTGCAGACTAAAATAAACGATTATATATTAGAATTTATAAAAAATAAAATTTATAAAAATAGAAAAGAATCACAGCAAAATCACGTTAACTGGCATAAGGCACTGACTAGAAAATTGCGAAGGGCATTTAATTCCTCAAGGGTTACGTTTCCTTTGAAACTCTTTGAAATGAAAATAAAATCTAGAATATTGTGTTTTTCACGTAGGTGACTCAAAGAACTGCAATTAAACATAATGTGTTCGAAATTGACGCTGGCCCCTTCTGGACATAATTGACATATTTTGCTTGGCTCGAGCTGGACCTTCTTATCCCGTATCTTATGGTGCCGTACTTCTCATTGCAGGTTCTTAATTGGCAGTATAGTCTTTTTAAATTAAGGGGTATGTCTAAGTCTAAATAATTGTTTTCTAATGGAACATTAAACAACCAAGTTTAAAGTGCGAATTATACCGAGCGTTTTGTATTGCTACCGTGTCTTCATTCCAGAGCTGCAATCGCAATTTCTTAACAATATTGTCAAAGTACAAATGGACTAGTCTGGGACATTGCCTTTTCCAAACGAAATCGTAACCTAATTCATAGACAATCTTTCTTACACCTTGAGCCCAATTATACTCCTCGTCTCCACCTTCCAGCGATTTTAATTGTTTGTCATATAGCAGCCTAGGGAATCTGTCCTGACCCATACCCAGAATTTTCACCCACCAGGAAAGAACACGCTTGACCACCAGTAACCTCAGTTGGACCAGGCCCAACTCTCTTCTTACAAAGCTATTCGGTGTGCTTTTGGAAAGAAGAAAAATACTCTTAAAAAACTGGACCTGAATCCTCTCAAGAGCCTCACTATTGGTCAGGCCCCACACTTCAGAGCCATACAGAGCCGTTGCTGTTACAACACTGCTGAACAGAGTTGACCAGGTATCTTTAGAATTGTTGCCATTAAACAGGCAGACCGGGCGAGAGGCCATAGAAGCAGAAATGCCATTTTTCACTGCATATGAAGCATGGGCCCTAAACAATCCCGAACTGAAAACTTTACACCAAGATACAGATATTCGTTAACGATTTGTACCGTCTCTGTACCAAACGAGAATTTGAGGGACTTGTGAAGCGCCCCCTTTCGCCTGAACACCACAACTTTGGACTTTTCGGTGTTGACCTCCAATCTGCAAACGCAGCAATAATCCTTCAACAAGTTTAGTTTTCTCTGGAGATCCATAGGCGAGTAACCCAGCAGGGTCAAATCGTCAGCAAAGAACAAGCACAATATGTCAACTTGACCATTCACGTCAAGTCCAACCACGCCCCTCTCTCTAAGGAAAGCCTCAAAGTCGGATATAAAGAGAGCGAACAAGATAGGTGAAAGCACATCCCCTTGTAATATGCCACTTGACAAACTGAAGTCCACACTGCCATTATCGTTCGAATTAATTTTAATATTTGCATTCTGATATAAGCTTTGGAGGACACGTATAAACCGGGCGCTGATACCAAACGTGAAAAGCTTCTGAAAAAGCAGACTGTGATCCACCATGTCAAACGCTTTGCGAAAATCGATGAAAGCGACATAGACCTTCCTGTTTTTCAAGCGTGTAGCGTGGTTGATAATGCTAGACAGGGTATAGATGTGATCAATTGTGCTTCGATGCTTCCTAAAGCCGTTCTGATTCTCCGGGAGGAGATCTCTAAGGTCACAAAAACGCTGTAATCGATTGTATAAGACATTTGTAAAAATTTTCGCAATTGTGGCTGCAAAAGAGGTAAAGCTGCGGGGGACGATGGGATTCCCTACGAATTTTATAAAAATCTACCTGGAGAATGGAAGGTAAATTTAGTGCATTTGTTTAATATAGTAATAGAACAGGGTATTCCTCCAAGAGACTGGGGTATCATCAGCTACTTCTTACTGTTTAAAAAAGGCGACAAGCGGGATCTCAACAACTATAGAGGTGTACCGTTTATCGCACCATTGTCTTTTTTCCATCGCATTCTAATTTATGCGCATTCATTTGTCCGTTTAATTCACACGCAATTATGCACACATAAAACTAATCAACACTAATTTTTAATTAGTGCGATCCGAAACATTTTTAAATTATTAATTCTTAAACGTTTTGAAAAATCAGTTTATGTATCCGTCATGTCAAGTCATAATATTTTCAAAAAATTCTGCGTATTTCAATCCTTTTGTGGAAGTTTAAAAGGTTGAACTTAATATTTTCGGACCCGGCGGGACTTGACCTGAGTGCGTCTGCAATGTATGGGTCGCTAATCATTATTTATGGAGCAACCCCGTACAAACACACGACCTCTTTTTCCACGTCGAACAAGGCCCGACGGTCGAGCTTATTTGAAAAATTTAAAAAAAAAAATTGATTAAAAAAATCTACTTACAGCCTTTCGACAGCGGCGAGGTCTTGAAAAGCTCCTTTTTCAATCGTGTGGATCTGGTTTCCGATCAAGTTCCTGTAACAGGAAATCATGCTATAACATGCAATACGTGCTGTGCTTAAAAAATAATCTAATTTTATGCTTCAACCCAATTAAATCTATAAAAAATACAGAACAAAAGTTGGATAGTAAACCACAATATTTTCTACCATGACGTAAAATGGCTTGAACCTCCCAACGGACGTAAAATATACTACGCCATAGGTAAAAACGTGAATGCATTTTAAAAGTAAACATGCTTGAAAGACAAAACAATACGTTTGCTAAACTGTTTTTATTAAACCGAAGACGATCTTGGTGGGAAGTATCTTAAGTACTCGAGGAATTCTTTATACAGAAAATCTCCCAAAAAAACTCGTGATTTTTTACGCCCTCGAGTCCGCAAAATTCCATTTACGCCATGGTTTGTTATTATTTAATAAATAATCATTTTTGTACAACTTTAGCGATTTTAAAGAGACCTCTCCTAACTTAATATGAGGCGCTCCGAATACGAAGGGCGAACTCGACATCGGACAAATTTTTTTTTTTTCATTTTCAGATTCTAGACCTTTTGAAGAATACACCCATGTAATTTTTATATTGAGTTTCCCCTTTTTTCCCCTTTAAAATACGTAAAAACCGATATGCGGCAAAGCTCTACTCTCAACCTTTTTTATTTAATTTTTTTTTTCCTTTTCGAGATTTGGTGATTTTTAAAAAACCCTTTTCTCTATGATTCTATGATGATTCTAAAATCTCGCCACGAAAATTCCAGAGAGTGACTTTTCTGTCGAGTTCGCCCTTAACAGAAAACTTTAAAATGCGAATATCTCGAAACTACGTTTTGTCGAGTTCGCCCTTCGTATTCGGAGCGCCTCATATGTACATCATCTTTTTTAGACCACTTAAAATCACTTTTGTTAACAAATCACAATAAAAAAACACCAAAGAAATATTAATTTAAAAAAAATGTGATAATAATTATAGACTAGAGAAAGAATGGAAGCCGAGATGACTGTATTAACATTAAAAATACCGCTAGGTTATTATTAATTTTCCTTTAAACACATATAATTAATCATTTAATGATAGTAGTTGAATAGGTTTTCGTAACAGTTTCTGTTTATAATCTTACGATTGTGGGTCACTAATAGCGTCGTAAATAAAAGAGAAAGAGAGAAAAAATTTTACGTATTAACATAATGACAACGATTTAGAAGTATAAAAATGAATTTTTTGTTAAACTTTTCCCTGAGTAGTAGCTTCAAATTCAAGGCTTCCTTGAGAAAAAGAACTAATGGTGATGCTTCTTCTTGATCTCTCAGAAAATTGGGATTTGGGTGTCATTTCTTTGACTGAGCCTAATCAATGCCATCTGATCAGCCGAAAGCCGAGAATCCGAAAAGAAGCAAAGTTTTGAGGGACTCCACCCAAAATTTGGAACATCCCAATGAATTTTGTGCTTTTAAATATCAAGAAGAAACCTCCAATGAAGAGATAGTCGTGTTTGAAAAATATTTATTCCCTATTCCGACGTCGTAAATTATAAAATGAGATAAATATACAGTGATTTGAAAGAGTTTAAAAATAAACTCGGACGATGGAAAGGAAAAATATAAATAAAAGAAGAAGTAAAGCAAGACATTCAGAAGGTATAAAAGGAAGCTGTCGGAAGAAATATGAGCGTCAAATATATAAAACCTGTTGCTTGCTCCTTCATAGGCCGGGTAGGGAACTCGGTTAAGTTAGTACATGTGAAAATAAGAGTGTGAATCTAAGCGAGATATACGAGAGAAATTGAGATATACACAAGAAAAACCTAATAAAAAACCATTTTCCATCGAGGTCACAAGTTGACATTCTTTCAAAACCTTTTAAATAAAAAAAAATCAATCTTGAAAGTTTATGGGAAAGAGGATCACCCAGAAAATATTTTAAGACGTTTCAATTGCACGTCGGGAAACTTGACTAACGCTCTTCAAACTTCGAAGAGCAATTACTGCGGCTGGGAACTAAAATCAATAGTTGTTTTTAAAAAACCAGAAGAATGTTCCCAAGGAATGGTGAAGATAGTACACTTAGCTACAGAAAAAAGGTCCTTCTGCTGGTTTAGGCTTTTAACTGGAGGCGAGCCGTCTTTTCGAGTTCTGAAATTGTATGTATTTTTAATTTCTGCGCATGGAACAGGACATTGCTTCATGAAGATCCGTTTCTTGTTCTTCAAAGCAGAATCGGTTTAAGTAGGTCTGCAGTAAATCACTGCTCCGGTCCTTTCAATGAACTAATTAAAAATTGAAATTCTTGCAACCAAAATGAAGTCTTAATAATCAAAGTTTTAGTGAGAACCACCAACTTACGATTCGCTATAACATGAGCTGCATGTTGATTAACACCTTAAATTACTTTGAACTTCAAAGTTAAAACGATTGGGCGAAACACTTGAAAGAAAAAAAATTAAAGGTCGAGTATCTAACTTGAGATGAAAAGAATAATATTTTTGAATGAATGTTTTTAAGTTTATAAAAGTCTTGATTGGCTCGAATTTGGTTGAAATGGAACTGACATGTTTGAGAGCAGGAGAGCACAGCTGCACTTATCAACGCTTGGCAACCGTACCTGGACGTTCATCTTTTTCAACTTCATTCCTATTCCACGTCATTTCCCTTTCGAAAATTTTTTAAACATTACGGACTAAATCTTTGTGGTTTTATCCAGTGGAAATTAGAATAAAAGTTTCATTTTCTTATTTCTCAACTTTTTCTATAGCTTAGGAAAAGCCTCTTTTTTAAGCCGCATTAGTTTTATAATGAATGAAAAAAAAAAAAAGCCACAGCAAGAATCGGAACCCGTCACCCGTTTTAATTGGATTTAATTCCGAATAGATTAGCGACTCGGTTTGCTTAAGAGAAGACCAAAAAAGGGAAAAAGGAAGAAGTGTTTGGAGTCGATAAATTTGTCCGAATTAAATGGGAATAACGAGGGGATCCGTTTCTAAACAAACTGCCTCAGATCTCGTTTCTGTGAGGTGCCGCAACTGGGGCCCACCCGCCGCCCCTCCGGAAATTTCGAAACGAGTTCAACAAGCGACACCTCATTTGTCTCGAAGGCCAGGGACTCGGGCTAATGATGAACATTTATCCGACACCGCGGCTACCGACGCCCTTTTTTCTGAACATTTCATTCGAGAAGAACACAAATACCTAGAGTTCCCTTAAAAAAAGGATTTTTTATTCAAATAATGGTAAGCTTCTTTTTTGGCCCTTCTAAAATTGTGCCATTCTTTAAGTACTTAGCCCTTCGCCCATCGATCTAAAGACCCTAATTTAAGAAAATCCCCTGCCTCGGCCTACTCTGCCGGAATAATACTTCAGGAAGCAGCGGCAATATCTTCTGAACGAATAAGACAAGTTGTCCACGATAATATGGTTGAGATTGAGCCGTTTCTTTTCCGTCTCGACGACACGGGATATAAATCCCCCTCCCCCACGGCCGAGTTCGGTAAAAACGTCACTTTTTAAGGCTTCCAAGTCGCGTTTAACGTCCGAACTGACGCATCAAAACTCCCCTGCGTTTCCATGTAAGTTAATGTTGTTTTGACGGCAAACTTTTTAGCTTATCTCGCTTACTTATCGTAAAAAAAGAAGAAGAAATAAAGAGGGGAAGTCGACTGCCCTCAAACGCGAAGTTCTTAAAGGGAAAAAATGCCTTTGTGCCAACAAGCTGAGATAACGCCTTAAATTCACTCGAGAACGTTTTATTGAGGTAATATAATCCTTCCATGGATAGAGAAATTTACATTTCAATTGGAAACGGATCTATTGATGAGGAAGCGCTATCCTACCTTTACGCCCAAGACTACTATAAAGTTATTCCAGAATTCCAGTATAAATTGCCGCGCCTTAAATTTTCCGTATTCCTCGTTGTTTCTCTTCAAAAGCAACAACCAAAATTTTTAAAGGTATTCGCTTCTGTCTCGAAATGTGATGGTTCTGTGACAAAATCTCTGACCCTTACGATCATCCTCCACCATCTAGTCGGATTAACAATTTATGAAAGCTGCTAGTTCTATCATTTTCCTAGTGAACTACAAGGGATTAAAGGAAAAACTATTGAGAAGCAGCAATTAAACTACACAACTTTCGTTATGGCCAAGCATATACCTGATGTGTCCGATTTGAAGGCTATTTATGTAGCTTTTCGGACAAATCATGGTATAATGAAATCCATGCATTGCTGGGTGCTATCGAAAATAATGCTGTGCTAAAAGTGCTTTATTTTTGTCTTTAATTCTCCATCTACCAGAGCTAATTTTAAACTTACCGGGAAACTAAGGTTTACTACAGAATTTAATAGTTGAGAAAATGAAATATGAAGATTTACGTGTTGATAAAAGAACTTTTTGTAGGTCAAAGAGTTGTTTCGTTCTTCACGGCTTTCATTTGAATAGTTACGTCAATTTAAAGGACACATTCAATCCTTTCCGGCTCTTTAATCAAATTCTACGTTTGTACATGTTTTAAACTTTCTTTTCTCTTCAGAAGTACGGAAGTAAATAGGAACGTCCGTTACTAATTTTATTTCTAATAAGGGGATGGTGTGCTAATTTCAACTATCAAGGAATTGAAGAAGGTTTTCTGTAAAAAAATGGGATGTGCATTTTTGAATTGTCTCATTCTTTGGCAATGAAAAATAATTTTCGAGTTTTTGACGAGAAACCAAAAAATTTTTGAACAGAATATATGAGGCGCTCCGAATACGAAGGGCGAACTCGACATCGGACAAATTTTTTTTTTTCATTTTCAGATTCTAGACCTTTTGAAGAATACACCCATGTAATTTTTATATTGAGTTTCCCCTTTTTTCCCCTTTAAAATACGTAAAAACCGATATGCGGCAAAGCTCTACTCTCAACCTTTTATTTTATTTAATTTTTTTTTCTTTTCGAGATTTGGTGATTTTTAAAAAACCCTTTTCTCTATGATTCTATGATGATTCTATGATGAGTCTAAAATCTCGCCACGAAAATTCCAGAGAGTGACTTTTCTGTCGAGTTCGTCCTTAACAGAAAACTTTAAAATGCGAATATCTCGAAACTACGTTTTATCGAGTTCGCCCTTCGTATTCGGAGCGCCTCATATTTAAAAAATTGAATAAAAAAACGTTTTCTAAAGACTTTTATTATTTTTATCCAAAATTTATTTTTTTAACAAAAAAAAATTTGGCATTCATCTGAAAGGAAACGATAAATTAAAAAGGGTTATAATTTACGTTTTCATCTTAAATAAACACATCGAACAAACGCCCAATGCGAGTGAGAGGGTGCTTGACCAAAAATATAAAAACCTAAATAAATTTAGCAGAAAAATGACCTTGAAAAATTCTTTAGATAGTTTTCATGGCGTCATCATGGTTTCAGACTACCTGATCAGTGACTTAGAAACTTATTTCATGGATTTAAGAAAAATTTCCTATAGAGACCGCTGTTAAAGGCCAAATAGACAACGTTCCATCTAAAGCGGCCACTTTTGAGTAATGGAAAGAAACGTTGGGGGAAAATGAGAATATTTCACACGTCGCATGTTATGAAAAAGCAAATTTTTTTTTTCGCCTCTCTCTTTTTAAAGAGGCAGTTCATCCTCTTGAAACAATACGAGGCCTCGCAAAGTACAAAATGGGTCGTAAAGTTATTTGTCATTTTTTAAAGAGGCAAAAGGGCTTAAAAACATCATCGGATGAAGCATGGCCCATAATTTGTTTTTCACGATTCTTTTTCAAGATTTAAACAATCCGTGACTTTTACATAACAAACTGGGGGAAAAAATAGTTTTTTTATTTAAAAAAAGGCATTTTCGCCTTTCAAATACTGGAAAGATTTCTATCAATTGAGCGTAAATATTACACTAAATAAACATTCTGGTGGTTTGATAAAAAATTTTTTTAACCCAACGTTCATTTTATTTTCATAAACACTTTTTGAGACCATTTTGGCATAAGGGCGAACGACTAAAGAACAAAAAAGCTTCCGATGATTAAAAGAAAGAGGTATTTGTATAAAACAATTAACGATTATAGTCAATTATTTTAATGGAAGAGGAACTAATCCAGAGTTGGATTTATTTAAATTAATTACTTTAAATGGTCTGTCATTGGGGTGGCGAAATATCATCAATATGGTCTTCCACCCTACTTAATTCCTTTTCTCACGTGAATTTCGATGAGCTTTAAAGGCATTCTTTCTTTCTCAATCACCTATTAAATCTAAACATTCGATCATTAAACCTGAGATAACCAGTGTCATTTTTTTCCCAGAATTGTTAGGAGGTAGAAAAAGTGGTGAGAGGCATTCGTTTGTTTTGTAACTGCCCACGTACGCCTTCTCGGCCCAAGTCGAGATGGGAATAAAAACAGAACTGATAAAAGGCGTAGTGGGGGGGGGGGGGAGTAATTCTGCAAGTTCAAAATTATTCAAGTAGCCAAGACTTGTTAGCAGACGATGTCGCATCAAGTCACCGTTAAATCCGTCGGATTAATAAACGTACTATCTAGAAAATTTATACCTGGCGTTTTTTTAGAGTATTTTTTTATCGCCTGACTATCTGATTAGAATTTCCTTTTATCTTCATCATCGTGAAGACTAAATCCTAGTTGTTATTAAAAAAAAAGTTTTAAAAGATTCTGTGTTGGATCGATCTGCGAAGTTAGTTGACAAAATTGTGTCTTCTCAAACTACCTTTTCGGAGGGCAATGTTCCGATTAAAACGACGATTAGGTACAGATTTTTCTTTGAATATCTATTTTGAGGACATTAACAGGCAAACCGCACAGTAGGAGTGATTGATGTCAGTTAAAAATCGGTCCGATTAATCTTTAAAGAGAGAGAAGAAAAAAAAATGTAAAAGCGATTTTTTAATTCTTTGTAAGTATAAAATGGGAACTCGTTAGTTTCTGACAAGAGAAGTTGGAAGTGTAGGGCAAGGAATAAATCTAGATGTAAAAGTGTGTTAGGAGAGGCAAGGAAATAAAATTGTAAAAGGTAGAAAAGAGGGTGAATGGTAATAAAGCTAGTAAGTATGATTATGCTAACCACCGTCCTTCGAGTGGTAGGACTCTCACTAAATCCTCTCATGCCACTTGCCAGATTCAATCGTTTTCAGGCCCTCTTCCAAAAAGCGTGACGCTGTACATTTCTTTCCCCACTTGTACTCGGAGGCCAACATCAATTCAAAGTTCGATGACGTTTCGCCAGTAGAGGGAGACGCGCTTTTTTTCGATCGATGCTGTGAATGGGGCCCGTGAGAAAAAGATGCCGAATACGAATGTAATTGTCCCATTCGGTGATTCAATCTGACCTTTGTGGAGGATCATCGTCGCCGACGGTCACGAACCCGACCTTCAAACTTTTCATACCTCGCGATAACTACTGCAATTTGACGAGCATCTCAAAATTGTCAAGATAAAGGGAGTTTTAACCACGAAGGGCACAAGGTCAATCCCACTAAAGATCCAAATAAGCGGCATTCTAGCGACCGACGCCGATTTTAACAAGAAGGTATTCGGCCATATTAGCGAAACGGAAAATTCCAGTCTTCCCTTTTACGTAGACGTCAATATCTTTTAAAGGAAGTATTTATACGTTCTGAGAAAAAAGATGGAGTACCAAATATGCTTGAAGAGCTTATTTTTTTCTAGGTTGAGTTAATAAAATTTTAACGCAGAGAAGGGCGTAAATCTATCGGAGTAAATCACATTGAGAATCGCTTTTAGCGGCGGAATAGTGTCGTAGATGGCGACGGGGTGTTTCAGGGAATATTCAAGCAGATGTGCATAAGGTAAATCCCACTCCAGAACCAACTGAGCAAACTCAATAAACCGAAATGACACATGCTCTTTTTTGTTGATAAAATCGTGGTTTATAAGAGTGAATATAATCGGAATGAAGTAGAGGAAAAGATGACGAAATCGATGGGAAGATCGCCTCGGGCACGACTCACCCTCGAACGCTCGTCAAATGCAACTGGGTTTTTGATTTCTTCGACCCCGCAATTCAATCGGCCGAAAACTCGAGGATATTGTCCAACAAGTTTTGTTTCTTATTTGAAAAGGGAGAGGATGTAATAAAGAAATTCTGAAAAGGGGAAGACGAAGGGTTTCTTCCCCCTTTCTTCGACTACTGCGCTTTTTCAGTTACGCAATCGAACTAGAACTAGTATTGAACAATGGAAGTTAATTTTCTCACAGTCATCCTTCCTAACGATTAATTTTTTCAGGTACAATGCAGTTAAAAGAAAGCCCCTCACGCGTTCCTTTTCAGAAAAACCTAAAGCGACCATAAATCCCATCGTGTTTGAAGAGAAACGCTTATTATGCTCGGTTTGATGGCCTCCGGGGTACAAGAGGCGCGAGATTTTGTCACAAATAAATACGCCTACGTTCATAAAAACGTCGATTCATCCAGACGGAAATATACGATCTCTACAAATCGAATAAAATAGAAATAAGCGATAAATGTCAAACGTTTAATTCTTAAGTCGTCAAATAGGACATTCAACTTGAAAATTGATCCTCGCATCCAGGTGAAAGTCAAGGGAAGACAGCTATGAATACAAAAACATGGAACAGCAAAAATATTCAACATTGTATATTAACTAAATCGTCCAATTCTACTCCTACCCAAGCCATCTTTTTAAACTTATGTATTCCTCCACTTCAATATTTTTTAAGTTACTGTAATACGAATGATGTTTTTCAGAAATCCAAACCCCTGAGTCACCATCAAACATGAGTTTTCCAGAACTCTTCGTGCCGGCCTTCAAATTTTCACCGAAATCCAAAAACTCTGTTAAAATGGGTTCAAAAAACCGAGGAAGCCAAGGGATCCGTGGACCACACTTGAGGCTGGCTTAGGCTCTTGAAAAATATCGCAGTAAAGGATCTAACGTATTGGATATTATATAAAATCCAATCAATAATTTTTTAATAAAAAAAAAAAGTTTAATAAACTGAAAACAGGTTTAAATAAATCTTATGATGGTCGGTGTGTCATTAAAAAGTACAGAGGGTTATTAAGCTAAAGCATCCGACCAGGAATTACGCGTCTAATAATCCACCTGACTGGACCACACGCATCCCAGCTCGGATTAAATTTTTTCTCTAGTTTCATCCATAAGAGAAAGATTAGAACGAGTTAATAAAACTTGTAAAAGCTCCAATAAATCTTGTTCGGAAGAAGATGAAAAAGCGCGATTTGCGACAGAGAAATTTTGTCTTCGCAACAAAAAAGAGGTTATTGAGCTATTAACCGGGAAAGGATCAATTAAGGTGACTAGTCTATCATTAAATGGATCTTTATTTTTATTAAAAGTAATAAAGCGGTGGCGAACAAATAAATCATTATTAGGCCCATTATTAAATAGGGAGATAATTAAATTTCTCCCTAGTAATTTGGCGGAGGAACTGATCCGGAGGCGATTAAGAGAAGGATCAGATTCTCCCCAAGTCGATGCATCATAATGAAAAAAAAAGTCTTTTTCACAATCCTTTATAATGGCCCACCGAATCCCCATAAAAAGTGGTGACGAAATGCTAATAATCTCCTTTCAAAATGATTTATTACAAAAAGTTAACAAGGTAATAAATTTTTGACGCGGATATGATTGGGGGTGGGGGCTCCTCACTGGAAGGGAAAAAAATATGAAGAATTTGTTGAAGGAATCGGAAGTAAAAAAAGCCGATTTGGCCGGTTACTTCCGAAACTTGAGAGATTCCCTTATCATGCAGAGCTTAAATCGAGGAGTCTTTTCCTTTCTTCGGGAATAAGAAATGTTTTAAAACTGTTGCCTGGCGACACTGATTGATGACGAACGGCAGTTTTGACCCCATGGGGTCCTTAAGATTTCTGAAAACTTTGAAGGAAACTTCAATTCAAATTTTGGTTACTAGAATGTTGTAAAAAGATTCAACAAAGGGTGAGTGTACGGGAATGCCCTGAGGAGAAAACCCTAAAACTGATACAAATTCGAAATGTCAGATGCTTCCAAGTTTCCGACAATCGATTCCTCAACCCTCTATTCAATCATATCCTCCATAGAATTTTATAGTTAGGAATTTTACAGTATTAGTGAGGGGTGTATAAAACAAGTGGGGCAGCTGGTGTCGAAGTAGACAATTAAAAGCTTGTCCATCATTTGCAAAGGCACCTCCGGGATAAACCGGTTTCCCAGTCCTCCTCTTATTGAATACGACATGTTTACAATGCGTAGGGAGGCGAACACAATGCTCTTATATTAAATAAACAGAAGAGGACGCTTTGTACGAGCTTCATACGGTTAAAGGTTATTGATTCGAGATCTTTCCGAGACGGAAAAGTCGATTTGTTGCGAGTTTCGGGTCCCCGAAAATACTTCCAAGGGGGCATTCAGAGGTGAACGGAACCTGGGAAGCGGAAAGAAAAGAACCCGGGGTGAAAAGTGCTTTACGCTTATTTGGCTTCACTCAATAAAATCCAACTAACACTTCACCGTCCTCTTATAAAATTACACCTTTTCCCACTCCTATTAAAACGGGATTCCAATACAATAAATCAATGGGCACAGTTGTACGGCTTTTTTTTTTTACGGAGGTAGCAACTTGACACGGGAGAAAGTTAATGAACAATTAAACCACGAAAATAAAAGACCAAGTATCGCTATAAATCAAGCTGATAGAAATTGCACAAAGAAATAATTCCAATGAAGAAAGTGCATCAGGGTGATAATTCGGTTGACCCCTTCTCGAAAAGAATCAGTCGACTGTGACTGTTTTTAAAAATAAAAACCATGGAAAACCTAAAAAATTGTGGAAAATTCCTTAAAATGGGGAAAAACAAAAATCACTAAATATCCCTACTTCAGACCCTGAATCGCCGTTTTCTTTGGCTAATTTTCTCGGGCTAAATAGTCGGTTCAATTGTACATCTGACAAACTGTAAAAATACCCTACTTAGATGCATAAAAAAAATTTTCCCCGATGTAAGAAATAATACAATAACAACCAGAGCTATAAAATTAAGCACAAGGTAAAGAATGATTTATAGGTTTTTAATGGGGCATTTAAAGAGACGTTTAAGAATCAGAAAGACCCTTATTTTCGAAACGGGGAACGTACGAGAAATGAGAGAATATTCAAAATAACTTCATAACTCCCACTTTTGTACACCCTTTTCTAATAAAGACGATCCTTCCTTTTTCCCTTCCCTTTTTCACAAAGTCTCAACCCTCAAATAATCCACCCCTCACCGTGTTTAAATATCAATGGAAACCATAGCGAGGGTTGGTTTTTTACAGGTAAAAATGAAAAATGAGTTGAAATTTTTAAAAGGGAATTAGAAAAATGAAATGTCAAGTTCAAGTGATAAAAACCCAGTCATTGAATTATTTCGTTCATTTTTCAGTTAAGAGTGGAACGAAGAGGAAAATTTCATGAAGTATCTTTTAAAAATTTTATAAATTGAAGATTTGTCACTAAACTCCAAACGAGAAAAGAATGAGGAAGAAAAGGGAGGCAGTTTCAAAATGGTCTTTTTTTCCTCTCTCCACGGACTTCTCAACTTGTGACCCCCTAGATCAGAAGCTCTGGCCAAAATCGAGTGTTTTCGAGCGGACCGTACCCTATTAAATTTTCACGAATGACTTGCCCGCACATGGATTTTTTTTTCTTCTTTTTTTCCCGGAGGGGACTTTTCCTTCACCCTTCGACGTTAATGAAACTCACCCCTCGATTTCTTTTCCCCGCGTTTTTCCACGCGGTTTGAAGTGAAATATTTTCACGACTTGTACGATTAAATGCAGATAAATTAAGTTATTCCCTGAAAAGGGATTCGGGAAGGGTTTGTAATCACATCGAGCTTTCTGAAAGGCCTTATTTCCCCCATCCCCTCCAACAATATTTTCTTATATATTCCTTTGAAAATACGAATTCAAAAAGAAAGGTTCGTAAATAACAAGTATTGAACGTTGACCTCGTTTTTTTAACATTAAAATTTTATAGTTGCCAAAAAAACATGATTAACTAATAATCAACGTTTTTACTAAATTTTATGGTACTCTAACCTAAAATGTCATGAGAAACAACTTTAAGTGGATGGAAGGCGAGCGATGTTTACGCCTCAACGATTTTTGTCCCCTTGAAACCCGATACTAATTCATAGAACTTGACAGAGAAACGTCAGATAGTTTCGATGGGTGATATCGAATCAATAACCTTCAAAAATCTTTTTTTCCGTTTTCTGGGTGGGCCACATTTCAAACGCACCACAGAAAAAATTTCTCCTAGCCATCGAATTTTTTTCACATAAATTCTGCTGTATTCAGTGAAATGCGCGTCCAACTTGGACATAAGACTGGAAGATCGAAAAGAGCTACTTTTGAAGATAGGTAACTACGAAAGAAAGATTCTGTGAAAATCAGGTGAAAATTACGGCCTTCATGTGTTCCGGAAAAACAGACGACGGACCGGCACCACAGACGATCCTCCTGATCTGGAAGACCCTTCCGAAAAATCCGGAAGGTAATGCAACAACTTCTCTTTGAGAAAGTCAAAAATGGGGATAATTTGGTAGTTAAAACCCGTTGGGGTCTGTAAGATCCATATTTAAATACTTCAATTATAAATGTTGTTTTAGTCAACCTTAGAAGGTATTCTACGAGGAACGTTGAACAAAAACGTGATAAAAACATCGCCTGGAGGTTCGTTTTGAAAACGAATTTTCTCGTCTTGAACGCGTAAGGGCCGAAATGAGGTTGGACATAAGGATTGAGACTACTTCAGAGATTTATGGACATAAGAGGTGAAATTAACATACGTAAAGGGCTGAAGAATTACAAAAAAAAGAGATTCTTCACTGCTCAGCTTGATGAACGAGCGACTTTCAAGACTGAATAGTAAACCTGTTTTCAGATTGTCAAATCCCTTTTCTTTGACCCTCCTTTTTATTCTAATAGAGTCTGAAACGGGAAGCCGGAGTTATCTCGTCGGAATCATTTTCTCGGGTCACACCTCGGTGACAAGAGAAGGGTCTCATCCTATTAATGATCCCCTCCCGCTCCCGCCACCGCAGCATCACGGAATCTCAAGTTCTTTCCGCGCCCCGAATTGGAAGACCGACGGCCTCTTCTATTATGTCAATTAATGCCATTATAAGGATACCTTTTAGATTTATTGATAGACTCGGGTTCGAACGAGAATACGACACTCGAGGATTCAATGCCCCCCTTTCTCCTTATTTAAGATAATATCAGATCTTTGTTTATGACTTTCTTTGTTCAATGAGGAAGACCTTTTGAAACCGGCCTTCAGATATTAATTACATCATTAAATACCGAGGATTACCTAAGACCGCTCATTCCACACAAATATTTAAATCTCTTGACTCATGCTTAGCCCTCCTTGCTTCTTAAAGCTTCATTAATTCTGAGATCGAAAAATTTGAAACCCTTCTCCAGAAGCTCGGTCTCCGCTAGAAAAGGGCCTTTCTGTTCCTCCTTGAATGTCTTTCGAATGATCTTTCTTCGAGCATGCAGGACTTTTCAGCAGCAACATTTTCGTCCTCAATCCAAACTAAGAAAGCGGACATTTCGCGGAAAAGGCGATCCGGAAGTAGAAGATCGAGCTCGATGTTTTTCAAAGCTTTAACCGCCCACATCCGAAAAGGAATAACACCGGTCTTCCAATAGAACGGCAATAACATTAAAAAGCTGTGACATTTTCGTTCAGGTACGACGAACGTGTTGTCTACTAATTCATTGTTGGTATTGGAGGTCGCCGTTGAATGGAAGTTACCGACTTGTGAACACAAAACACTCTCACCTCACTGAACCCGCCTTTTGTCACAATAAAAGAACTCTTTTTTCCCCCATCCTCGCTACCTTCTCTCGGGCCCAAACACGTTTCCACTAATTTAACAAAAAATGTCTTTTTATTGGAAACGGCACGTGCTAAGTTTTCTAAAGATTGCTCGAAATTGGTTTCACTTTTTTACCTGGTTGTTAAAATTTCAGTTTTTATGACACCCCCATCATGATCGAATGTCCTCAAGATCCGGTTGTGAGGGTCTCCTAGACCCCGAAACCTTTATCATTTCCAGGTGAACATACGAGGGATGTCCAAAAATTAAAGACCTTTTGTATTTTGCCGCCGTACGGGCGAAGTGTTCGGCCAGATGGCAGCACTAGCTTGTAGCGGGAAGTTCCCCCTCCACATCGCAACTGGTCTCATCTCTCTATCTTATCCAGTGTTGCTACGGCAGCCGTTCGCGATGGACGTCTCGGTGCCGAGTCCCGCCGGTTGTGAAGTTCGCTCCGTCATGGTCATCCGTTTCCTAAACGCGGAGAAACTTCACCCGGTCGAAATTCATAGACGTTTGAAGGCTATTTATGGCAATGTTATGAATGAGCGCTGTAGTTACACTAATGTTACGAATGTTATAAATAGCCGTCAAACGTCTATGAATTTCGACCGGGCGAAGTTTCTCCGCGTTTAGCAAACGGATGACGGAGCGAACATCACAACCGGCGGGACTCGGCATCGAGATGTCCATCGCGAACGGCTGCCGTAGCAACACTGGATAAGATAGAGAGATGAGACCAAGTGCGATGTGGAGGGGGAACTTCCCGCAACAAGCTAGTGCTGCCATCTGGCAGAATACTTCGCCCGTACGGCGGCAAAATTCAAAAGGTCTTTAATTTTTGGACATCCCTCGTACCTCAAAAAGGCCTCATATTTTCAAAATGCATTGGGACCCCGTGAAATCCAACTTTTCAACTTTCCTAATTTAGTTCTGGGACCTCCATGAAAAAAAGGGAAGTCGATACTTGGGTGTCTCTTAGCGTGGAACGTCGGCGTGGGCCGAGGCGTCCGGCTGTTCTTGGTTTTTATTAAAAGGAGGTGAGTCTAAAGAATGGAGAGGATTGCCAAAAGGGCTCCGACTCACCGATTCGTCACAGAGGTCTTTCCCCTAACAAATTTAACGCTTGACATGAAAATAATGAAATTTCTTTTCTCTCTCTTCCCTTCCTTTTTCACACTTGGAAGTAGTTAGCAGTGTGGGATGCGTTTTTCGATCCCTGATCTGTATAGAAAAGCTTATCGGATTAAAATAGAAATCGATACGAAAAAAATTACAGATTAACTTCTTTGGTCAACTGACACTTAAAAATAGTTTGACGAATAAAAAATTAAATGGAGTTTTTATAGTTACCGACCAACTTTTTGCTCTGATAGTTCTAAGGCTACTCACCTGGAAAAAAAAAAGTTAATAAAGTAGAGATAGGAAAAAAATTTTGTTTCTACTATTTTCCCTTTGGAAACCGCTCTTCTGTGATACTCTCTGAAAAATATCATTTAAAACTGCCCAGAATTGAACCTTGAAAAAGGTCGGTGTCGATTAAAGAATTTCCAAACAAACAAATGAGCCAATCTATTTCTTAAACGACGGACAAGAAGCCCGAAGCGTTGTTTCATAAGATGGAGGTTTCTAGATCTGATAAATGATTTCCCTTTTCTCTAATAAGATTTGAGAACGGAAATTTTATGGACGTCCTGAAAGGAAATCGACTCCGGGAGCCGAAAGCTTTATGACCGCTTTGTAAATATTAAAACAAACTTTAAAAAAAGACCGGTTTTTAAACGATTGTTCATAAATCAAACAATTAGTGAACGACGAAAAAAAAAGATAAACACAGGGGGGATGTTTGACGTGCAGACCGTTTGGCGGGATCGATAGTTTACTTTTCCGCGTAACGTCTTTCAAGTTGAAATAATGGAAAATTGCCAAAATGTGAATAAAGTTGGCGATACGAGGAAAGAATGCCAAGATCCGTGCCGACCGCATCATTAAGTTTTTACATCTCCGTCTCCACCCGGCCAAAACGATCTTCTCAATGAAACATCCCTATCAAAAACCATTCATTTATTTTATCTCCAATAAGAAAAAACAGTCGCTAAAAAACTCTTTTTTTACATTTTCGAAGTTTTTATTTCAAAACTAATAAAGACGATTTCTAAAATCAGTTTTTAAAAAGCTAATTAGCCAATACCGTGATTTCTCAACCTTTGACTTCAGTGAATAAAAATAGTCGACGGGCAATTCATTTTGAAGACAAAAAAAAATCTTTTTACGTATAAACATGGGTTTGCTCTTGCATATTTTTGCATTTTATTGGTAGATTTGAAAACCACTTCACCCACGCATTAAAAACGCCCATCAAACAAAATTAGCGACCTACATTTTTAATTAGGGATTCCTTAAAGGAATCCCCAAAAAGATATCGAGTTTTAACGAAGACTAAATACATTTTCGATATCGTTTTAATATTAAAAAGGAGGCCGATCGGAAGAAAAAAAAGGCCGGAGGGGGACCGTCAGTTTTGTGACTAGGTCACGCTCAATCAAGCACGAGGTTGCTCATCCAAGCATTCATATCTTGAAGAATATGAAACTATTTACGCGTCTCTTACAAATCACTCAAATCGATGAAAAGGGAAAATCTCAAGGACTCCTTTAAACATCTTCCTTTTAACGGACGAAAAATGTCCGCTTACCCTCTCTAATCGAGCGTGTAAACCGTTCGACGGACCGTGAACCCGACCCTTGACTATAATACAATAGAAGAATATGATTTCGAATAGATACCAACCTATACAAATTTTTTTGGTTATGGATTTTATTCCCCACATGCCTACCAACATAAAAAAGACATTAAAGCCAACAAACTACTAATCTCAGCACTACATCTAGGATAAACTCCGAAGCTCCTAAAAGGTATAGACAACCTATTTCGTACATAGGAATTCCAGGGACGAAAACAAGATATTTAGAGACGCTGGAGGAACTAAAACAAAGAATAATAACGGATGTTGAGCCTAGTGGTCTCGTACGAGCAAATCGTGAAAGGTTACAGTTGAAGCTTTGTTCTCAGCTTAAGTACCGGTCCCTAAACATCATTACC
Organism: Orius insidiosus; assembly: GCA_014119065.1. NCBI lineage: Eukaryota > Metazoa > Arthropoda > Insecta > Hemiptera > Anthocoridae > Orius > Orius insidiosus. Next base: position 33,922 of record JACGAQ010001911.1, read on the forward strand.
TCATATTTAAATTTCCAACTTTTTTAACTTACTCAAAAAGAAGTTATTGCGGGTCTTCAGACAGAGCCTAAAGTTTTCCCAAAGGTTTGATTTTAAAAAAATTCAGACAGAGAAAGAAAAACGGGAATAACAAGCGCTTTTACGTCTATGTAATGTTTTTTTGGTCTTCAGAAAACGACATTTTTTCCCATTTGTTTGATACAGAAAACCCATTTTTACTAAATTTCTCCACGGTTTTTAGATAAAGAAGCCAAATTTTTGTGATTTTCGGTAGTATCTTGGAGTATTGACTAGGAAACGCCATTTTACAAAATTTTTGATAGATTTAAACAAATTATGATTGATTCCGTGGATTTTTTTTAAATACATATTTTTTGGTGTAATATTCATGTGTGAGGATTCAAGATTCTAATATGGAAGATTTGAGGCGCTCCGGGTACGAAGGGCGAACTCGACAAAACGTAGTTTCGAGATATTCGCATTTTAAAGTTTCGGTTTTTACGAATTTAAAGGGGAAAAATGGCGAACTCAACATAAAAATTATATGGGTGTATTCACCAAGAGGTCTAGAATCTGAAAATGAAAAAAAACTGGAGGACCCTTCCCCAAAAACCCGACGTCGAGGGTATCACAATAACTTCTTTAAGGAAGTTAAAAAAATTTGTCCGATGTCGAGTTCGCCCTTCGTACCCGGAGCGCCTCATTTCATAATTAGCTTTATGACTGTCATCTTGTCTTATTATTTATTCCTACTCTTCCGTAATAACACAATTGAGCCGAGAGAATTTTTATCAAGAAACTATCCAGAGCCTAAAATACAACATAAGCTGAAAGCACCCTATCAGAAAGTTTAAATATAGTCAAGTAAACCTAATGGAACATAATTTTTCTATATTTAATCCGAACAGCCGCTCCTATAAATTCGTATAACGGCCGTGAAAAAATTAGGATGAAAAATAAACTGGATATAATTTTTTTTTAAATCATTCAAATTTTATAATTTCGTTTTCTATAGAGGGAGAGTTAAATCAGAAGACGGAGAAAAGATTTAAAAAATGATCGATCGTTTTTGGAATTTGTCCAAATAAGATATTTTACAGGAGCTATTAGGTTAGAAATTGCGTGTTTATTAAATGAGGTCTCTAAAATGACGGCTATCGACCGTGGTTTATAATAAACGTTTTGTAGAACGTGGTCAAGAAATCTAAAGCTATGTCCACATCTGCAAATATTTGCGTCGCACAGGGCGCGCAACGTAAATCTTTGTAGGTGTGGACGTGTCTACGCACAACGCACAACGCAAGAATTTTCGTCACGTACGACGCACGCTATCCGGGACCTTGTCGGTTTTCTGACGAACGTCAAAGGATTTGCGCCGCACAAATTTTCAAATGTGGACGCTTTTCGGAATTTCGACGCACGCTCACGCATGGACCGAATGTTTTTCTCAATATAACCTTTCAGTTTCTACTTCACTTTTATTGCTGGAGCGGGAACGCATGGCACATAGCGTAAATTTTTACGTGGTAACATTTTTTGATTTGCGTCGCAAATACTTGTGGCGAACGTGTGCGACGCAAATATTTGCAAATGTGGACAAAGCTTTAGTTATTGACAATTTTTTTTTCCGCAGAAGCCATTTTGGAAGATGCGGTCTTTAAAAAAATGATGAAGCTGCATGCCTGGCATCCTGAAGAAAAAAAAAGATCGCCTACAACCTTTTTCAGAGCGTAGCTAACCAGGAGATGCCACGAGGAAGCCGGAATTTCTTTGAGCGATTCAAGGAAGTGATATTCTCGTAATAATATTTTATTATTGTAATATTTTTGGTAAAAGATGGAAGAAAAAAAGACATAAAAGGCTTTAGGAAGTTGTCTCTAGTGGCTGAAACACTTGACGCGGGTGGGTAGGAAAATATGAAGTGTTCCCGAAATAGAATTAGGGACATGGTCGGGTTGTAAGGAAGAGGAGGAAGGAGGACTCGCTAAAGTGAATAACCAAATCAAAAGTTACTCCGTGGTATCTCCTCCCGTGTTGAAACCGGGTGGGCGGAGGGTGAGCGGTTAGCGATATTGCATGAAAAGTTACAAGAACAGTTAAAACGAAATATCGCCCCCAAAAAGGCGATTTTTCAGCGACGCACAGGGTCTTCACAACTTTTAGCATCTATTTCAACACAATAAGAATGTATAATTTGACCCTTTTTATATTTTATTTGAAAACTTTTAGAGATAAAAACAATACATCATTCCAAAAAATACTCTACCTACTCAATTTTTAGACCTTTTACGAGCGGAAACGCATTGAAATGCAGTTTCAAATGAATGAACTCTAGACAAAGAAAAACGTGAAATAGCCCCCCCTCTATTCAAGGCCCACGATTTTTTTTTTAATCGATCACAAAGACCTTTTTTTTCCCTTCTTCTCTTCTTTAGATCCTTTTTCAAGTTTTGCCGACGTTAAAAATAATTATTGAACTTCTCAGGCATTCGAATGCCATCAGGGCTGATGAGGAATAGCATTCCGTCGTGCGTTGGACTTCAGCATTCAAAGGATTCGTTATTATTTTCTTGGTTATTTTGAACCAATAGAAAAATACCAAGTCAATGAGGTAATTAGACTATTTCCTACAAGTGTCGATTTTATTGAACGACAAAGACAAAATCGTCGAGGAAATTGGCATGAGAGTTCTTTGATCTTTCGACGTATTATCGTCCACAAATTATAATTTGCGTCTTTTGTATCCTAATTAAGACAATCAAACCGCCCCCATCACGTGGCTTAAGTTCAAGGCTCCCTTTCGACATGAATCGAAAATCAGTGAGACTCCTTAAATGCAATTCCATGTTTCTACATCGAATATTTGGCATAGTATTTTGTTTAAAAAATAATAAAAATAGGTTGGATGAAACTGGAAAGTATTGCGCGGGTAAAACAAATGTTAGATTTTAATTCTTTGATGTAAAGTCATCTATTGTAAATTACAGCATCCTCTAAAGTAAGAATGTAGATTAGGGGCAAGAGGGCTTGAAGTACTCCAATCCTATCTTCACCTTTTCTAAAGCCTTTTAGGTCCCAACGCCATTACCCTAAGATAAAAAAGATCTTACTTCCTTTATTAGCTAAAATACAGACGGGTTTTTAAATTATTTTTTAAAAAATTATAGTAGGTTTAATTGAGGCGCTCCGGGTACGAAGGGCGAACTCGACATCGGAAACAATTTTTAAACTTCCTTAAAGAAGTTATTGTGATACCCTCGACGTCGGGTTTTTGGGGAAGGGTCCTCCAGTTTTTTTTGTTTTTTTTTCATTTTCAGATTCTAGACCTCTTGGTGAATACACCCATACCCCACAAAAAACACCCCGTGTAAAAAACACCCCGCCTCGCAAAAATCCTTTTACATCAGCCGGAAAAAGTTGTGATATCAACTTCCCCGCCCTCAAATGAGCGAGAAGAGTCGATACGCCCGAGTGGTAGGTACGATGATGTGAGAAGCATGATGCCCGTGCTCCCGTTTTCAATGCTCCCCTTGGCGGCATCGCGAAATGCTTTGTATCAGTGATTGCCGTTATTTATCAAGCCCTGGAACGTCCTGGAACGCTTAAGAATTACTGTGTTATCACTGAGTTCCTAACTAATCACTAGTATACACCCCATACACATACATACACATACCCCCCCCCCCCCCCCGTACTCACACATGACACTACGCCTTCATCTACGTATGTCTGAGTGTTTGAATCATAACGATTTTTCCCGAAGAACGCACAGCACGTCTTAACTACGTCCCTGTAAACAAACATTTCGCGATGCCGCCAAGGGGAGCATTGAAAACGGGAGCACGGGCATCATGCTTCTCACATCATCGTACCTACCACTCGGGCGTATCGACTCTTCTCGCTCATTTGAGGGCGGGGAAGTTGATATCACAACTTTTTCCGGCTGATGTAAAAGGATTTTTGCGAGGCGGGGTGTTTTTTACACGGGGTGTTTTTTGTGGGGATATCATATCTTTTTGTAGTTTAAATTCAAATGAATCGTAAAACTCCTAAAAGAACCGCGCGTTGTTTCAGTTGCCCGGGAAAAATGGTAGCATTAAATTAATAGCGTATGTAGCGTAATAATTAAGCCAGCCGATAGTGGCATTTAGCAAGTCTGGAATGTACATTCTGGTGTAAATCGGATGTACAGAAGGCGCCTCAGACTAAATGACGATCGAAAAATGATCACTGGTCAAATTGACCCCAAGGGGTCTGGAAGACCCATTTCCGAAATTCGACCTTATGGTGTAAATCGGGTGTACAGCCGGCGCCACAGACAATGATCACTGGTCAAATTGACCCTGAGGGGTCTGGATGACCCATTTCCGAAATCCGCCCTCATTACTATACTCGTCCTCATTGCTAAACTCAGAAGGAAGCTCTGTGCACAATTTCAAGTCGATTGGTCTTGTCTCCAGGCTGTGTACCCGTTAAAGTGGCTAAAATTACCCTAAAATTTCAGTTTTTTGTTCCTAACTTTTTTTAAGTTAAGATTTCGGGGTAAATCTTTCAAAAGGCACTGGCTCAAGTTGAAAGGAAGCTCTGTGCAAAATTTCAAGTCAATCGGTGCGCTAGGAGAGGCTGTAGCCTTGTCTAGCTGAATAAGAAGAAGAAGAAGAAGAAGAAGAAGAAGAAGAAGAAGAAGAAGAACACGGTAAAGGCGGAAAACCGGGTTTTCAGACTTTTATATCTCGGCTCCCTGTGGACCGATCGACTTGAAATTTTCAGCGTTTACTCATGTCATATCAAAGTAAATCTGTAGCAAATTTCAAGTCGATCGGTCCACAGGGAGCCGAGATCCAGATACCTGAAAAACGCAAATCGTGACGTCCAGTAAACATACACTTGGTAGGTACCGTTTTCTGACGTCTTCGGACTGGGTGTTGCTTGGCGGGGCGGAACGCTACCGCGTTCCTAGATAATTTTTATGTTGAGTTCGCCATTTTTTTCCCTTTTTTTTTAAAAAGATCTTTTTTCCTTTAAATACGTAAAAACCGAAACTTTAAAATGCGAATATCTCGAAACTACGTTTTGTCGAGTTCGCCCTTCGTACCCGGAGCGCCTCAATTGAAGTAGGAATAGTGGAAAAAAAAAAAAAAAAAAAAAAAAAAAAAAAAAAAAAAAAAATATATATATATATATATTTGGCATCTCAATAAAACTCAGAACCGTCTTTTGATTTTTCTAGCTCTTTTTTCCCCGATTTTTTTTTTTCAATTTTCCGTTTTTTCTTCTATTTGTTCAAAAAACTTTTTTGATTTTTAGTATCAAGGTAGAAATCATGAACTTTTTGCCCAAGGGATGTCCCACTTGCAAGTGGTGGAAGTATCAAATTTCTTCGTACTGAAAAAAAATTTTTTTTACACCAAAAATTCGTAAAAAATATGAGGAGTATTTGGTCAAACTCGGACCAACGGCCACTTTAGTTTTAAACAAAATTTGTAAAAGATTATTTTATTTAATTAATTGAGGAAGGAAATCACAAATAAGAATGAGACAACCTTGAGACAACAGGTGGAAAAAAGGATTTTGTAAAATTAATTTTTGAGAAGCGTAGAATGAACTTTTTTTTAGATTAAGCAGAAGGTATTAATAATCGACAATTATTCTAATCACGTTGTCCGTAATCATTCAAAGGCAGACCTGACCTTTACCTCGGACATAAAATATATCAAAATCCGGGCACGGAGCAAAGGAAAGAACCAAGAGGAAGAAAATAATAATTTATTGCAGATTTCTTATAACCGAACGTCAGAATAGTTTGCGAGACTCGACTTAAAATTAGGTTGAAATGATGAATGAAAGTTAAAGCATTTTCTCAGCGCTCATCATGAACCCAACGGATACCTGGGATTCTTTTTCAAGTTTAAACGTTTTCGCTAATACGTAGCCCCGCATTTCGCAAATGTTTCGCCTTTCCGTTCATTTCCCTTTACGCTAATGTGCTTCTAAAATTTTACCTCCGGATATTTCAAGTGAGTTATTCAAAAATTAATAACCTTTCAGGTCGAAATACCGAAAATACCAAATCTAAAACCAAGAAAAATTTAACATTTTCAGGGATTTTTCGCCCAGAATTATATTTAAAATAAACCATCAAAGCCTGAGGTCCAATTGATTCAGTTGGCAGAATTGAGGCGTGTAGAAAATAGTTATTTCAAATAATAAACCTAAAAAAGAAGAAGCAGAATAGCAGAAGTCGTAAATTATCTGAAAAAAAAAAGTTTCACCTCGGGTTGAGAAATCATGAAATATTAAGTCAGGAAACGCCAGAGTAATATGACAAAACAAGGACATGTAAAGTTAATTCCACTTGCATATAATTTAAAAAAAAATGCAGTCTAATAATAATTTTTTATTCCATCGCCTGACCTCACCAGATAATGTCTCTGTTTGGACTTGACCCTTTCACGGCGTTCATGACATTGAAAAGCCTCAACGTCCGCCTTGACTACGAAAGTACCTTTTATTTATAGAATTCGCTGGAAGAACCATTTTAAGACCTTCAAAGGCTCTTAAGAGCTTCGGAAAGTCTGGACTACCCTCGGCGAAACTTCAAAAATCGTAAAAGTTCCTTAAACTTCAAAGGAGCGTACGCCCTAAAGGCGGATACTAACTGAACAGAACAGCACTAAATAGATTTACGATTTGACGTTAACAGACTCTGATTAAAATTTAGCCCGAGGTCAAAATATAAAATGATGAGATATTAAGGAGATATCGGTTACGGTCATATTTATCTTTTTTCTTTACAGTGACAACCAAAACCATATTCGATTAGGGCCTCAGCCTCGGGTCAAATATTCAAATTTTCGAATGCTTGATTCCGCAGAACGGTTTCATTTTTAAGACATCCTTTTTCTGTAATAACTTTAACGTCTTTGTGAGCAAAAACAGGGTCTGTCAATTTATCATAATAAAGTTTTAAGGACACGATAAGCCTTCTTTTTCACGTTTTTCAAAAAATAATTGAAAAATGTCTCCCTCCTATATTTTTTATGCAACTAATTTTCCAGTTTATGTTCGCCTTTTTTATCATAACGAAACAAAGGTTTTTCAATCCTTTGAGAACGGAAAAAAGCTTGACCTACCCGGAGACATAAAGCGGCCCCACTAATAACGTTGCCAAGAATGCCCTCGGTGAGATATTACATTTTTATAGCGAGTAAAACTCAAAATATTACATTCTGTTGTTTAATAAATCTTTCACGACGAAAAAAGGCCAATAAATAGGAATTTAATACCGAAAAAAACTTCATAAATGGAAAATTGAACATAAATCACGAAGATTTGGGAGTTTACAAGACTGGAGTTTTTGAAAGAGAAATAAAAAAACTGGTCTAGATTTAGCGCAATTACGTGAGTTTAGTAAAAGATTTCGGCCCTGGCAGACAAGACGGCGCGAAGGCCCCGATCGCCGAGTGGGCGAACTGGAATCGTAAAACGAGAGTCGTGATATAATTTTCTATAAGGGAAAAAACGCTTTTCAACGGCTATTTTAAACGCGTTTTTTCTCTACATGTGGATCATAAAATTATTATTAACCTGGCACGAAACGCTAGTTGAATCAAATTGTTATATAGTCTTAATTTATACGATTATAAAAATATAAAAAAAAATGTAGACGCGTTATTACCTTGGGTTTAGGAAGAACGATTAAATTAATTCAATATGCTTTTAGTTCTCAGCCATTTAGTCGAAACATTAAATAAGAGTGAAAGTCAGATATATTTTAACGACTAATTTTAACGTTTTACGACTAAAAGGAACCTTACCCTCGCTGTAAGTTTGGAACGTGTTTACCTCAATATAACCCAAGGTGTACGAAACCAGGCGCGCTTTTAAAAGATCAAAATCGGTTCATCTCTTCCAGAGATATCAGTGAGTTTCAGGGAATTGGGATTCGCTCTTCTCTTACAGAGTCATAAAAGTCTGGACCCTCACGAGGGCTTTCTCGAGTGACAAAAACTATTTTCTTCCCTAGTAACGAGTAAACGAAAGGATTTAAGGAAGGATATTACTTATTATTTAATTTTAAATTCCTGTCTTGTTTCTTCAATGTTTATTATAAATATAAGAGAAGTGCGAATCCTGAATCTCTGAAACTCTGGAGTTACGAGGAGGCCTCAGAATCCAAATTGAGAAGAAGGTGAGGGAGATCGAAACTATAGATACAAGCTAAATCAACAAGCTGTTGAATAATTGACGTAACTAGGCTAATTGAGGCGGCTCGAAACAGCGATGTAAGGTAATCAGTCACTGCATAATTGTGTGCACTTTATTTACATATAAATGGCTTAGGGCATTTGATACGCCCGCGCTCTCCCACGTTCAGAAGTGCGTGATGATAGCTATTGACTTTAAAGTAAAAGCTTGGATTTTGGATGTGTCGAACGCTTTTTTTGAAACTGGGATCAGACATTTGTGCGAAGGGAATGGCTCCACATAAGCAGAATACAACGTTTAAGACTCGTGGGTCCATTCTGCTCACTGTATCAGGAACAACGAATTCTCGGTTTTCGAACAATCCGTATAAGAAGAATTCAAATGGCCTAAATATTAAGACTAAAAAAAGCTGTTTTAAAAAAAAAGTCCGACGTTGCCAAGTAAGAAAATTGAATTAGTTACCCAATTATAGAAATCCCGAATGAAATGGAAAGTAAGAAGCTGATTGGGCGATCAAGGAGAAGGGGGAATTAGGGAGAGAGAGAGAGAAAAAAATCAAAACTAACCTCGTTAAAAAGCGAGGTTGATTGGCTTTAGAAATCGAACGGGATAACAATGACAATGACCGGGCAAATATTGACAAGTTCAACGCGTTAAAAACGTTTGCTAAACAAACCGATGTCGGAAGCGACAAGGCAATTATTTATTCCGTCCGCCGGCAATCCCCAAATATTTGACCGAATACCGACATCCAAGAGTCCTCCGGAATGACGCAAGAAGTCGACAAAAAAAATTTTTCCTCCGAAATTAAGAGCCGAGTTTCTTGAAAAGAAAAAAAAAATTATTAAAAGGTTTAATTATTCACAAGTGAGTACTGATATGGATAAAAAGCCCCTTTCTCCGAGTTCGTGTCATATGGTCGTCGTTAATTTTTGATGGTTACCACTTTTTCGTTGAGGAGGGTGGCACTCTTCTTGAATTATGTACCCCTTATTAATCAAGAAACTATTCATGGGAGCTTTCTGAGGTCAAACTTATTTCAATTATAAATTTACGTTTTCATAAAAACTTGTTTCTTTCGGCGTTCATTTTTCAAAGCATGTGCAAAGAAAAATTGAGGTGGAAGATGATCGTTCACGAGCAATTAGAGGCTGAAAGAGGCTGAAGGAATGCGGTTCCTGGATGGGGGATGACGACGTGGTGGCAAACGGTGGGGTTCGAAAAGAGGACAAACGTTAAAAGGTCCGACAAAGGGCATGAAAAGATCGTAGGAAGCGATCTTTGTTCCGGAAGCTTCGAGCCTCTCTGTTAATCTCGACGCACAGTTCATCGGCACGAATCTTCCTTTTAAATGCACCCTCCCTCCACGCCAATCGTAACTCTTCGACCTCACGTTCCGTCGAATATTCCAAGTACATGACTTAAATTATAAACCGAGGATCATAAGTCTAAACAAACTCCCAAATCCGACCTTATGGCCTCTTTTGAAATGTTTTTCAAAACAAAACACGCGCAATTTAATTATACCGTTCAAAAATTAACGCTTCCCCGCGATACTGGGGGAAATTGAAGCTCTCAATTTTAGGGATTTGAAAAGGAAAAGTTGGGAGGTTTATTAATTCAGGATCCCTTTTATTCAAACAGAGAAAATACTCCCTTTTCTACATAAATAATAAATTAATCTATATATAACAGAGAACAAAAAAGGGTAACTAAAAGTTAAATCAAACATTGTAGCAATCAGAAAATTTAATGGTACGAGAGACTTTCACCGCCGGGTACCCCACGAGTTATGGAGGCAACAACTTTGAATTATATTTGACATCAAAAACATTTTACCGCAACGAAAATTCTTTTCCCGATTCTATCAGATTTTAAACGGAATTTCAATCTTTTATTTTCCGAAGACATTTTTTTCAAACATTCAAAAAATGATATTATTAAAAATACGAGATATTTGGAGGCATTAATCATTTAAAAGCTCCCCTTGGCGGCAACAAGAGGGACAATGTTTGAGATGGATTTTTAGACAGTTTTTTTTTTGGAGCGATTTTGTTTTACAAGAACAAAGGACATGAAGAGACCATATAAAGGAAAAATCTAGATTAGTCCTTCGGGGCGTGGAGTTCTTTCCAGGGAGGGAGAAAAAAAAGTGTGTTCAGAAGGCAGTAAGTGGCTTCAGAATGGTCCGACGATAAAGCTCGATTAGAGGTAAACATTCAATGGAGCCATTGTTTAACTTCTTGACGGGAGATACCTGAATTCGATTTGAAAAAAATAACAAGCGGAAGAATTAGAACTCGGTGGTCTATTGTCAGTCTTTCACGTTCCAACACAATTTTTGTGGCGCCTAACATTGAGAAAGGAAAAAAGACGGCGATTGAGAAAAACGAGCAACAGGTGAAAGGATTTCTTTTTTGAGGAAGCTCCGACTGAGTTATGATTTATGAACATATTATGTTTTCTATAACCATTGAGATTAATTGTTCAAGTCATTAATTAACGAGGAATGTTATAGAGTGAGTATAAAAAAGGAAGGCGATTCACAGTGTATAGATTGAATTTAAAAATAGTAGGAACAGGTTAATCGAAAAGCCTTGTTTCTGCCTTAACTGGTTTTTATGATGTCGCTACAATTGTTCTGCACTTGTTAAGCGTCTCGTCGCTTTTTTTCTGTCTTCACCATCGGCTCTCATATTTGGTCCGAAAGTCTTGTAGTTCAAAGAGAAAGTTTAAAGCAAGAAAAAAAATTATTTTTGTAAATTCGCCTTTAAAAAAATAATGAAGTCCCTGTATCAATAACGCGAGAGGCGGCGAGATTTTTATCACACTGTCAAGTACGTATACGTGACTGAGAGTAAAATTTGAACAATTTTAATTTATCTTTAAATCTTTCGAATTAGACGATCCTCCAAAACACTAGATCTTTTAATCATAAGTGAGATAAAAAAAAAGTTTAAAAAATTCTAAATTAATAAAAAATAATGTACATAAAGGAATTAAAAATTGAGATTTAAAACCATATAATTGACTTTTAAACCTATGCAAATAAAAAAATTTTTTTAAATAATGTTATTTATGAGATTCACATTTTCGTATCGGGCAAAGTTTGAAATTGTATGCAAATATGAATGAGTCAGAAACAGCTTTCGTCTCCGATTATCGATCATAAAGCGGTTCTGGAATGTCCAATAATACGAAAATGTGTGGGGTAACACGTGGTTATAAAGGCGTCGCGTCACCCCCTCGTGAGTTGTGGAGAAATATTGATAAATGAGCCCTCCACCGCAGTAATTATGATTATTATTTACAATGTTCAAATTCACTCAATAAAAGCGTAAATTGCGGATAGAAACTGACGGAAATATTTCTTAAGTAGTATCCACACTTTAGGTTCCAGCTAAAATCGCGATCGTAGAAGTGTTTAACAAAAAGTTTAGATTGCAATGCCTGCAACCGAGAGAAGAAAGCCCGAAAATCAGGAACAATGAGGGGTTTCTCCGTCGAAAACCTTCCTTAAAGAGAAGTAAAATATAGGAGGGGGAAGTATAAAGGAGGGGAAGTATAACAGAGGGGGAAATATAAAGGATGTGAAGTATAACGGAGGGGAAGTACTCGTTTATACTTCTTTAAGAAGGGAAGTTTTCGTGTTTTTTTTCAGAAAATTTTCCGATTTTTTTTAAGTATCAAGGTTGAAATAATGGGATTTTCGCCCAAGGGAGGTCCCTCTCGTAACGGGTGGACGTATGAAATTTCTCCCTATTAACATGAAAATTAATGTAGAAATAGATAATTTTTTTACACCAAAAATTGTTTAAAAATATAAGGAGTATTTGGTGAGAATTTAGTGAAAATCGGAACAACATTCGGCCGCAGCGCAGTTTTTAAAATTTCAAACGTTGAATTTTTTCGAAATTCAAAAATCGCTGACGATAATTTCTTGTTCAACTATTCAGGAAGGTTGTGAAAATTTTGTGAAAATCGGTTGGAAACTGTGGCCGTAAATGTTCCGGAAAAGATGCTACGGCACCACATACAAAGTTGAGATCGGTAAAGATCAATGATTTGACCCTCCGGTCTGGAAAACCCTTCCCCAAAAACCTGACGTCGGGGTCACAATAACTTCAGGAAGTTAAAGTTCCGGGAATCCATGTAAGGGGTTTTCTCGCAGTAAAAGCTCAAAAACTCCCGGAAATCTGGGTTTTAAGAATAAAAACTAGAAAAAAACGGCAGGAAATTCTATGAAGGGGGGTTTTCTTTATAAAAGAGTTAAAAAATGCACAAAAATCTGTGGGGCATCCACTATTAATTTTAAAGAAGCAAATACAAATTTCTAAAATAAGCACATTTCATTCTAGCCCCTATCAATAAGTAAAGTGGCCGCTATAGGAGAAACAAGATTTATGTTACATTCATCGAAACAAATAGCCGTTCTAATTTATTCATATAAGAATTTTTTGTTTATATTTTTTAATCTCTCCCTCACCCTCGATGCACCCCTCAACGAGATCAAGATCCACATGAGCAATCGGCGCCTCGTGTCCGATAAATCATCGGTTACTATTTTCAAACCGAGTCAATATTAGGTTATAAGAGTATATATTAGGATGATAAGATCTCGTAACGGGGCGGAGTCTTTGTTAGACAGCTTCGCTAACATGTTTAGACCAAGTGAGGGAGAGAATGATGGGCCTTTCAAAGCTCCACCAAGAATCCTTACTTAAAATGTCATCCTATTAAATTCCGATCATCTTGTTATCGAATACTTACCTACTTATTAAATCAATTAAATTGATTTTTTGAAATCAGAAGAATAAAAACCTTCTTTGCTAGATTTCGCCTTCGCGATTACGTTTCTTTACAGCCTTCGACTATTAAGAATCTCCATTTGTCTTTGATCAGTCCAATAATTACTCATTGAAGTTTATCAATAAGGTTTCGCTTCTCTTGTTCTCATTGTTGCTCTCTTCACAAATACAATCACGGCTTTGATTGGGTTTCAAGACTCGGAAATTAATTTAGCTTCCCCTTCCCGAACAGCGGTCGCTCTCTTTACGATAAAATAAATTAAAATCTACATATCGATGAAATCGCTCAAGAAAGATTTTCGTTTTTAAGTATCTCAAATCGTTCAAAAAAAGGTCAGTGTCTTCATTATAAAACAAACTAGAATCCTAATTGGAAAGGAGAGAAAGGGAATCCATTTAATAAAATAATAGCCTTTGATTTGATGTGTAGGTTACATATTTCGAACCCTCCCGTAAAGTGAAATAAACCGAGGTGTAATTGGATGGTATTGTGCGAGACAGGAATATGAACTATGGGAAGCTTTGAGGTAGGAAGCTCCCTCCTCGCCTATACTGAATCAGCCCCTTATTTTTTTGTCGAGGGAGTAGTTCGCCGATTTTAGATCATAACCGGCCGGATGATTCAGCTAGATTTCTAGAGATATTTGGTTGATGAAAGTCAGCTAAAAAAATTGTTCAATTGAGGCGCTCCGGGTACGAAGGGTGAACTCAACATCGACAAATTTTTTTTTTTCATTTTCAGATTCTAGACCTATTGATGAATACACCCATATAATTTTTATATTGAGTTTGCCCTTTTTTCCCCTTTAAAATACGTAAAAACCGATATGCGGCAAAGCTCTAACTGCGATATCCGAGCGGGTACGAAGGGCGAACTCCACATCCTAGTCCACAACCCCCACTCCTTTTCCATTCCAGGGCATGACTTTTCTGTTGAGTTCGCCCGTAACATAAAACTTTAAATGCGAATATCTCGAAACTACGTTTTGTTGAGTTCGCCCTTCGTACCCGGAGCGCCTCAATTCGTCAATATTTTGGAACCTGCGGGATCTCGACTAGGAGATAGAAAAGTTCTAAAAATTTCAAAGTTTCTAGGCCAACATAAACTACGAATAACGCCAAGTCAGGATTTACAAGGAAATTTTGAGAAAGGAGTCCTTAAGGAACGTTTATAAAAACGGGGCTTTCTCTAAAGTTCTATTCAATCCCGATATTTGATAGAGATCCTATAGTGGCGTTTTAGTAATCGACATAATTCAAACCCTTTGATGTTGAATGATAGAAATGAGAACCTACTATGGCGATAATAACAATATTATCTTATGCACGATCAAAGGAAGGCCGACGTGGCGGAATCTGGTTTCTGGCTTCTCCGCCAAGTTCTTTTTAGGCGAATATCGAGTCACCGATTGCGGTAGATAAAAGGGGGATCCTGATTAGCTCATTTACCAACGCCCGGAACCAAATTTCATTTTGTTACTTAAATCACTATGACTCATAAAACGCCCTTCGTCGCAGCTGGCTCCGCGTAACTTCATTTTTTCCTTTACACGTGGTTCAAGGGAGACCGCTCTATTTACATTTTTTCCTCTTTTCCTCCCTTCTTGACTTTATGCAGAATTAATCGCCTTTATGCAAACAAATACCCATGGAATTTCTCATATAGAAGGTGTCTCATTAAAAAAAGATAACTGAATCAATTATGAAAAAAGGAATTTCTCGTTTTCTTCAAACAGAAGTCGAAGAACTTGGATTAGAGAGCCAGTAGAGTCCAAATGATCTTTTTTCACCCCCAACAAGATTTTTTGAAATGCGAGGAAGTTTTGCCGTGGCTATCCCCGATCGGTTTGCACTTTTAATCGATTTCACACGGGTGCTTATAAACGTTATATTGTTTAATTTAGGTGGCCGTATTTCGTGATCGCGAGCGGCAAGTCTAAAATATTGCAACAGATTTTAATCCTCACGATTTCTGGACGCCGAGAAAGTGTTAAGCAAGAAATGTTAACTTTTGTTTCTAACGGAGGGTATATACGCTATCACTTTCTAAATTCGAATTAAAACATAAATCTATAATTCGATTAAACGCAATTTTAAGAAGCAGGTGCACAAATTTTTACATTTTTATCGCTATTCCGAGCCATTAAAAGATGTATTATAAAAGAAAAATACCGTGATAGAATGATTTATGATAGTTAGATACTTAAGTTTATTTACATTCTCGTTGTAAATCCTCAAGTTGTCCGATTTATCTATGAAAATCCATGATGTTTTATACAAAGGGGAGTAATAAAACTTGCGCTTACGGTTTTACGACTTCGGAGCTCTAATTGCACCGTCCATGTTCAGCGTAAACAATAAATATCCCGAGGGTTTCGCAACGGCCTTAATTAATTGGTTCCGAGATTTTTTTTCTCTTTTGAAATTTAAAAATCGATGAGTGGGAAAAAAGGTAAGACGTACATCTTCGTTCGTTAACCTTTCTTCGGCAGAAAGTTTTGAGATTAAGCAAGCAAACCCACACACGTTAACACAAAAAGTTCAGATTTCTTTCTTGCCTTGAAATGCCCACACGTTTTAGTTTCACGTCGAAAGAGAAAAAACGAAAAATTACAT